>JACEIK010000076.1:584964-598592 GCA_018107945.1 Datura stramonium | reverse complement strand
CGCACCTTCACTGGAATTTCAAGTTCCAGGTAATTAGGTCCAACGTGCCACGGAGGCAACGTGGACCTCCTCTGGAATTTTTGCCAATTTAATCATCCGGCAGAATGCATCCGCGATGACAGCGTGACACGGCTCCATCGCGGAGCCCCTTTAATCCATGCTTCCCTTGGCCATTTCCTTGCACGCTTCCGAGTTCATTTCCGATTCCTCCCAACATGCATCTTAGCTTCATAAAATTACATTTTTCCTGCAAAACAACGCTAATCATGTTGGTCAGTATAAATTCACATTTTACTACAATTTGCATGAGAATGTACAAACATCGTTAGATAAACAAGATGAAACGACGCATTTGAGTATCACTTGGGCATATAAATATGCCCAAGATCAGCTAATACATCAATAAAAAATTTAATAGGGTCAAATTTTTTCAAAAACCAAAACTAGTGCATTTTTATTGGCTGAGTACTCCTAAGCTACTTTCTAATTAAACAAAAATCACAAACTAAAAAACAATAAAAATCCTATAAATGTCGGTTCTACTAGATAGCATGCCTGAGGGAAAAGAAACACGGCAAGAAAAACCCTCAAACGAATTAAAAATCCCAAAAATCATAAGTATACCCCTCCCCTTTTTGAAAAGTAATCTTCATCCCTGAAGCATCATCTTATAAGAACATAGGGAAGAGAACATACCTGTGACGCACTAGGCGCTCCACCTTTCATGGGTTTCCTCCCATGTAGCGCCTGATTTAACGTCGCGACACGACGTGACTTTTGTGACTCCTTAAGCATCATCAAGATATACTTCCTCTATTTTTTTTAATTCTTCCTCATCTCCCAGATACACTTTTATTCTTTTCTCATTTACTTTATATCTTTTTCCTTCTTTGTTCTCATGTTTCACTGCACCATACGGAGATACTTGCACTACTTTGTAACATCTCATCCATCTAGATTTCAATTTCCCAGGATGCAACTGAAGTCTTGAGTTAAACTATAGGACCAAATCACCTGGGCTGAACTCCCTTCTTTCAATCTTTTTGTCATGGGATCTTCATTCTTTCTATATAGATGGCTGCACTCTCATAAGCCTTAAGTCAGAATTCACCCAACTCATTAAGTTGGTTAAGTCTTAGCTTGGCAGCTTCATTCCAGTTCATGTTTAGCCTTTTTAGATCCTATAATGCCTTATGCTCTAGTTCAACTGGTAAGTGTCATGCTTTTCCATAAACCGGATAGAATGGAGATGAACCAATCGGAGTCTTATAAGTTGTCATGTAAGTCCACAGTGCGTCATCGAGCTTCCTTGACCAATATGTCCGTCTAGTATTCACTGTCTTGGCCAGGATGGTCTTGATTTCCCTGTTTGAAACTTCCACTTGTCCACTTGACTGAGGGTGATAGGGTGTGGCCACCTTATGCTTGACACCATATTTTTCCAACAAGGTTTTGAAGAGGCGATTGCAAAAGTGAGATCCACCATCACTGATAATAGATCTAGGAGTGTCAAACCTGGCAAAGATATGTTTCCTAAGGAATGCAGTAACGTTGTTGCCTTCATTGTTTGGTAGGGCAATTGCCTCCACCCATTTGGAGACATAATCCACAGCCACCAGAATATACTTCATTCCGTATGAGCTTATGAATGGGCCCATGAAATCAATCCCCCATACATCAAACAACTCTACCTCCAAGATGGGGGTTAGTGGAAACTCATGTCTATGGGTAATATTGCGCTACCTTTGGCATTAGTCACAAGACTTGGCGAAGTCGTATGCATCTTGGTGAATAGATGGCCAGAAATATCTGCATTGTAAAATTTTATATGTCATTCTAATACCACTGTTATGACCCCCAACTGGAGATGAATGACATGCCTCTAGAATGCTCAGCATCTCTACTTCAGGGACACACCTACGTATGATACTATCTACACAAATGCGGAATATATATGGCTCATCCCAGTAATATCTGCGGGCATAGAATAAGAACTTCTTCTTCTACTGAGGAGTTAGGTCTGCTAGCATCACATCACTAACCAAGTAATATGCAAAGTCAGCAAACCAAGGAACCAAATCCTACGATGCAGCTAGTACCTGTTCATCTGGGAAGGCTTCATTGATATCAAACTTCATCCTCTCCTTTGCTTCAAACTCGAGGCTGGATAAATGATCTGCCACCTGATTTTCTGTTCTCTTTCGATCCTTTACCTCAAACTCAAATTCTTGGAGCAATAGCACCCACCGAATCAATATGGGCTTGGCATCCTTCTTGGACAACAGGTACCTCGATGCAGCACGGTCTATATGAATAATCACCTTGGTTCCAAGAAAATATGCTTGGAATTTTTCAAATGCAAAGACCACTGCCAGTAGTTCCTGTTCTGTGACTGTATAATTCTTTTGGGTTGTATTGAGTATTCTACTAGCTTAATAGATTGGATGAAACATCTTTGCTCTCCTTTGGCCTAAAACAGCACCAAGAGCAACACCGCTAACGTCACACATTACCTCAAAAGGAAGATACCAATCTGGAGCTATAATGATAAGAGCAGTGGTGAGCTTTTCCTTTAGACATTCAAAGGACTTTAGACATACCTCATGGAACACGAACTTTACCTCTTTCTCTAATAATTTGCACAATGGTTGTTCAATTTTTGAAAAATCCTTGATAATGCGCCGGTAGAATCCTACATGCCCTAAAAAGCTTCTAACCCCTTTTACGAAAATAGTGGGTGGAAATCCTACTATAACCTCTATTTTTTTCCTTTTCCACCTCGATCCCCTTTCCTGAGATTTTATGGCCCAACACTATCCCTTCTTTAACCATTAAATGACATTTTTCCCAATTTAAGACCAGATTGGTTTCTCCACATCTTTTCAGTACTCTGCCCAGATGATTAAGGCATGATTCAAATGAATCTCCTACAACAGAAAAATCATACATAAACACTTCAATGGTGTCCTCCACTATGTCTGAGAATATGGAAATCATACAGCACTGGAAGGTGGCTGGTGCATTACACAATCCGAATGGCATTCTTTTGAAGGCAAAGGTTCCATATGGACAGGTGATGGTTGTCTTTTCCTGATCTTCTGGAGCAATAGTGATCTGATTATACCCGGAATATCAATCCATGAAATAGTACCATCCTCTACTTGCGAGTCTATCAAGCATCTGATCCAAAAATGGCATCGGAAAATGGTCTTTCTGGGTACAACGGGTTGAGTTTCCTATAATCCATGCATACACACCATCCTATGACTGGTCGTGTCGGTATCAGCTCATTCTTTTCATTGGGCACCACTATAATTCCTCCTTTCTTTGGCACGCACTGGATAGGACTTACCCACTGACTGTCTTCTATAGGATATATCACCCCAACATCCAACCACTTGATAATATCCTTTTTGACAACTTCTTGCATTGGAGGGTTTAGGTGGCACTGATACTCTATACTCAGCTTACAATCTGGTTCAAGCTAGATCTTGTGGATGCATATGCCTGGTAGAATTCTGACGATGTCAGTTGTGGTCTAGCCAATTGCCTTTTTGTATTTTTTCAAGATGCTAACCAAAGCTTCCACCTGCTCATCTAATAGGTTTGCTGCAATGATTACCGGCAAAGTGTTGTCTTCCCAAAGGAATGCATACTTGAGATGAGGAGGTAATGCTTTTAGTTCAAGGGTTGGTGGTACCTCCACAGATGGTTTGATCGGCGGTGTTGAACGGTTCTTTAAGTCTAGGTCTAACTTCTTTTGGCTGAAGTTATATGACCCTGTCCCATTTAAAGCATTAATCGTATTTGTGTATTCTGGATTTCCATCTTCTTCATAATTCATTATCACAGCTGTCAATGTATCATCAATCACAATTTGTTCCACAGGTGTTGGCAGCTTTTTATGGTCCATTTGAATATTTGAGTGAAAGCTTGTTCCTTTGATGTAGCCTGAGAGTCACTAAAGAAAAAAAAAGAAAAACAAATAAAAGCTTAAAAAGTAGAGTAACTACCAACAAGTCAAATACAAGCTAATAACCTAGTCTCAGACGTATTCGCCGGCAAAGGCGCCACTTTTTGATAATACTCAAACCACACCTCTTACTAAAGTATGAAGCGGACGTTGTCAATAAAGAATCCAACTAGAGGTTGGGTTCGAACCCACACGGAATATGGGAGAACTAGATTACAACCGGTAAGTGAACTTGTGAGGAAGTTACTTTAAAACTGGGGGGTTCTAAAGAAAATCAATAATGAAAACAATTATCAAAATTATGGTTTTGAATCAATATTAAAGGATAACTAGGGTTTGTGTTCCCCGTGGGTTCATAACTGCTTTGGGTATACACTAGTGATTATCACCAATACTTACTTATAGAACTAATAACTTAGGTTCATTCAAACGACTGACCGGTCCCTATTGAATGACTATGCTCAATCACTCGACCAAGTCTCATGAGCGGTTTCAAACTATCCATTATCACTAAGTTCCAGATTTAACTATCCTGCGACTACAGTTCAAGTTAATATAATGATTATCAAAATCAAGGCTCTGTTGTAATTCTCTTTTCCTAATCTCTACCTCTTAGTCCTAAACAAGTAAAGAATTCGGGTATGTCCTAACATTTCACACCATTAAGAAACGTTTAAGCATGAAGAAATACAATATAAGTATTTTGTATTGGTTTCAAAATCACTTTATGCAATCCTAGCTTGTTAATCCACCATGGTTCCCACAACCCTAGCTATGGAGGATTTAGCCTCTCATAATTATAAGGTTGTGAATTGTATCCATGATTAAGAACATAAATCAATACTTACAAGAATGAATGAGAAAACACTTACTTTAATTAATCACATAAATCTTGAAGAACAAGTAGCAAGAACAAGAAGAATTCAAGAAAAGGTTGATCACAAGTTGAATCAACTCAATTCTCTCTTTCTCTCCTCAAAATCTCTTCTCTCGTCTTCTCTCTCGAACTCTACTCTCTCTATAGAAAAATAAAACCTAAAATGTATTTATACAGACACAAAAATCCTTTTCCTAGGATAACAGGATGAATTTCCATATCTGGTTCCGCATTCGTCACGAGCCAACCTATGATCCCTAGCAGCATCCTATGACCCGTAGCTTTCTTTCGTACCTTGCATGGTTGGATGAATTTTGGCTAAGTGTTGGATCCTAGTACTATTCGTACCTCCATCCTACGATCCGTACTGAGCTCCTGTGGTTCGATTCTGAAACTTTGGAATTCTTCTAAAGTTCATCACGACTGTCATGGTACAACTCGTACCTTCTTCCCGCAGTTCATACTTTCTTTCCGTAGCAGGAGTCAACCTCTTATGCAAATATTCTAGATTTTTTCACGACTTCATCATCATGACTCATACCATCTTGGTACGACTCGTACTGAGACTTGTACATTGCAACTCTTAGACTCTAGCCTTCTGCAATTTTTCACTACCATCAGTACGACTCATAGGACCTTCCTATGGCCCGTACTGTTGTCTGCACTTTGAGCATATTTTTCATACTTCAGGCTTTCTTTTGCAATTTTTAGGTCCAACACCAATTTATCCTGCAACCAAAGGAAAAGTGCCTTATATCCACATAAACACACCTAAGTCCATGCTATTTTCTTAGTTTTGAGCGTCAAGAGTGTTGTAAATCCATAGCACATCATTTCTATAGGCCAAAATCGGGGGTTCGTTCCCCATGCACCGTATTGGTAAGGATATTACTGGCCAAGTCTACCACCCAATATCATCCTAACCTACACTCGGGACGGTTCCCCTCATATAATCTCTCTATCCTTCCACATAACAATCTATGGGCCATAGCCATTATTCTTCAAGTATCCCCTACCGCTATCCATACACCGTGATGGGGTTAGTGTATTTCTGACTTAAACTCTACCATTAATTTACTACTTATGGACTCTCACCCGCACTTGGGTGCTGCTATCAATCTTACCTACCCTCCTGATTTACTGATGTGAGGGTCTAGGTGACTTATTTAAACACTAGGGGTCTTAATCACTTTCTAACACTTCCCCGGAATCAACGGTTCTATCCCTCCTTTACTATTCATTTTGGGCAGCATCGCATTAATACTTATGTGCTCTGTCATACTGAGAAAAGACTGGGAGGCAAGAAATAACCATATCTTACTATGGTAGGGCTGAGGTATGGAACTTTACAGCCTCCGAAGAGTTGGGGGTAAGAATCCTGCAATTCCCCCCTTCTTTTATATCTTTCAGGTAATCTGACATTAACTGTCGCTGCTGTCTAATTCTAAATATCTACTAAGTAAGCCAACTCATATATATGTTATACTCCTAACCTCCTACTATGAGGATGTAGAAAGAACTGGAAATACTACTGGCATGTCTATTACTTTATAAGGTTCCTGGTGCCATGGGAGGATGCTGGGGAGATTAAAGACGTCTGCTTTTACCCTTAGGTTGATTGTCCCCCAACTGTGGCACCTTACTGGTACCCTCCCCTGCTGTTGTAGCTAACTTGTGGCTGACTAAATTCTGTCCCATATCAAATATTATTCTGGATAGACATAGCAAGGAAAGCTTAGGGACTCATCCCTATACAACTCAGCTCTATAGAACAATTTGAGAAGAAGGAAGGTTAACCATACTATCATGACTCGTAGCCTCCTACTTATGGAATGTGGTGCACAATACATTAATAAATAAGACTTTACTAGACACGGCTTATAGACTCCCTGGGATACGACCTACTCTGATATCAAGTTTGTTACGCCCCACCTTGGAAGGCATTACTAGAAATTATTGCCACATTGGGATCTGGGCTGACCTAGCAGGGCATAGGCAACTTTGATGCCTACCAGCAACTCAAGATCAAGAAGACAAACTGCAATATCTTGGCTGTAAACACAGCCTCGGGCCAACAAGTCCACGCAGCACCTGTAAAGGAAGACAGCTAACCCAGCCAACATAACAAAAAAGGGATCCTATGCGGGCCGACAAGACCACCANCCCACACAGCTAATGCATAAAATAAGACATACATGGGCCCCACACGGCCAACAACAATCAACTAACTGAATACTGTAGTTTGAAAGCCTCTAAAAGTGAACATTTTGGTCGGGACAAGGCCTCGGCCTACCCAAATGCTATATAAATAAAAGACAGGTGAGCTCTACAACCTGGCAACTCCGAATGAAAGGAGCTGGCCAATCTGATGACTTTGGACAGCTGCTAGGAGATCCCAAAACCTAACTGTCTAAACCTGCAGGCAAGTATGCAGCGCCCCATAGTTGGGCGTCAGTACAATATGTACCAAATATGTAAGGCAGTAACAAAAAGATTTTTAGAAGCTGATAAAGACTGAAAATAAGTAGCAAGAAGGGGCGGGAGATAACCTATAAGCTTTTTTATCCATAACCTGCATCTAGTAAATCACTACATGTATATGAGTTGAAACTGTATGACTATACATTTACAAGCTATAGCTAACAACCAAGTATACAAACAAGAACCTAACTTGTCCCCTGTAAGCCTGGAAGGTACAAGAAACACAGTAATAACCTACCTGGGCCCCCATAAGCCTCGGTAAGAGCCAATCAGTCTATATACCCCTATTGGTACCCCTTAGGCCCTGAAAATAACTATAACTATATTTGAGCCATTTGGGATCTTGTGACTGAATATGAGTCGTCTGGGTTCCTGTAGCTGTATCTGAGCCATCTGGGCTGCTGTAATCATGTCTGAGCTATCTGAGCTACTGTAATCATGCCTGAGCTATCTGGGCTCCTGTAATCATGTCTGAGCCATCTGGGCTCCTGTAACTGAATATGAGTTGTCTGGGCTCCCGTAACTAAATATGAGCCTTCCGGGCTCCTATAACTGAATGTGAACCGTCTGGGCTCCTGTAACTGAATATGATCCATCTGGGCTCTTGTAACTGAATGTGAGCAATCTAGGCTCATATCTGGGATCCTTAGGCCTAACGTGACCTCTACTCTTACTCTCCCCTGAATGGGTCTATATAGCTGCCAACAGGAAAAGTCTATGTGTTTATACCTGGCCAGACGGTCCTGGCAGTGATCACAACCTCCATCAACTTAGATAAAAAAGGTCGAGGTCCGAGTGACTTAAGCGATAGTCTAAAGGCCGTGCTGAGGCATGGATAACTCATTAGCTATCTGTAAGGTCGCAGATGACCAACTATTTAGTTCCTCCACTGAGAACAATTGTAGGGTTGTTACTAATCGGACATGCTCCTAAGCAGCCAACCCTAACTCTCCACAGGCAGCTTACCATAACTCCTAGCCTGGAAGTAACACTGTGATACTATGGTGCGAGTCCCTTTAGACTTCAACCTAGTTTGTTCAGAACTTATATGGATTCCCTGGGCATTTCATAGCCTCGTAGGCAAGTTTATCTGGAACTAGCCACTCGTGGCAACCTATACATGGGCATCTATAAAAGTAGGTTGGGGCGTTGGCCCCGCATCTAACTATTAATGAGAACTCCAGCTCTCTGGTTTACGCCATAAAAATCACGTCGAATTGGAATATTAGACCCTTGAAACCTTTCTAGTGTCGCATATTGTAGACTCTGGGAGGATGAAAAAAAGAGAGAGAATGCACTTTAAATTGGAAGCACAGATGATTGATTACGAGAATTAGAGTTGGAGCACTGGCCTTTGACTCTGGCTTGTGAGTTTGATATCCTTTACCAAGCAATGCCTCAATTGTTGCTTAGAGATAATTCCACGTTGTAGTGTATTGTTCTGTGAAAAGATAAAAGTGCCAAGATACCTACGCAACTCAAAGTTTTAAACAGATAACAATAACAGTAATATAAAAGAGCAGAGAGTGTAGTCAAACAGGTATTGAAGTTTTGATTGGTGGAGTTGTGCTTGGAAACTCTTGTAAATGAAACATCTCTGATATGTAGAGTAGTCGTAATGTAAGCTTCACTTGGTGAAACAACTTATAGTATAGCTTCCGGCTGGCAGAGTAAATTTGAAGTGAAAAAGCCTCTAACTAGTGGGCGAACTTGTAGTAGAAAAAACTCCATTTGATACGGTAACTGTAATGTAGAATGGCCTCCGGCTGGCGGGGCAACTATAGTATAAAGGGCCTCCGACTGGCCGGACAACTGTAAATGTGAAAGGCCTCCAATGGGCAGGGCAACTATAATGTAAAGGGCCTCTGACTAGCAGAGTAATGTTAATGTAAAGGGTCTCCAACTGGTAGGGCAACTATAACATAAAGGTCCTCCGAATGGTGGGGAAACTATAATATAAAGAGCCTCCAATTGGTGGGGAAATTGTAATGTAAAAGGCCTCCAACTGGAGGGGAAACTATAATGTAAAGATTGTATTGTGTGTCCTATTATACAGGTGGACTGCCTTGTGTCCTATTATATAGGCAGACAGCTTTGTGTCCTATTATTCAGGCGGACTGCCTCGTGTCCTACTATATAGGTGGAATCCCTCGTGTCCTATTATACAGGAAGACTGTCTTCTGTCCTATTATATAGGCGGACTGTCTTGTGTCCTATTATGCAGGTGGACTACCTCAAGTTCTATTATACAGGAAGACTTTCTCGTGTACTATTATTCAGGCGGACTACCTTAGGTCCTATTATTCAGCCGGACTACCTTGTGTCCTATTATGTAAGCGGACAAACTTGTGTCCTATTATACAGGTGGACTACCTGATGTTCTATTGTCTAGGAAAAAGTTCCTTGTATTGTTCAGGCAGATTGCCTTATGTTGTGGTATTGGTAGATTGACTTATGTATTGTACGAGCAGATCGCCTTGCATTGTACGAGCGAATTACCTCTTCCTCAGTTACCTATTTGTCTTTTTGTACAGGTAGACGACCTTGGGTCTCTTTGTACAGGAAAGCAAATATTTGATACTATTACCTTGCTCTCCATTTGGATCGAGTATTGGTGTATCAATCTCTTTATTGGAAATGCGCTTGATTGTCCTCTAATTTTCAGTGATGCAATTCTGCAAAATTCAGAGAAATTTCTTAACATAGATGTAAATGATATAATAAAGAGAGGGATAATATTTAGCCATTTGTCTTGTGATGATAAGGACATAAGGGTCAGACGACGCCTTTGATCAAAGATCTCCTTATTGTTGATGCAGTGTTGTTCCATTGAGGCTTTTGTTTCCTACTCTTAAAGAAAACTATTTAGTTTAAAGTTGTCAATTGACTTGTACATCACAACATAATCATGTCTCTGAATCTGCATCTCTAGTTCCTTATTATGAACTCGTAATTTGAGAGCGAGATTTATATCGACTCGTGAGGTAAGGTTATGATCTTGGACGTCAGAGGCCATTCGAAATCATTTCTAATTTCAATGGGAGAATCTTCTATTTTTGGTAAAGAATTATTAGGACGTTTGTAGATTTTCCTCGTATAGGTTATCCATGTGCAGGAGTTAAGTCAGAACGCATATTGAAAGAAATTTTGGTTTGATGTGATCGAACCTGATTCAGGCTGCCTACATATCTTCGAACAGGAATCAGGTCAGAATGTAGTTCAAGCTTCAAGAATAGAAGGATTGTTTTTCAATAAAGATACCGCACCCGATATGGGCTGCCTAATTATCTTGTCGATGCAAGAAATCAGGTCATAACGTAGTTCCATACAAGGAGTACAAGTACAATATGATAAAGGGGTGGTGGGTGGAAAATGGTAAAGCTGATAACTATGATAAGATAGCCTTTAGAGTCTTGTTTTGTTCATTTGTTGAAGCGACGACTTTTTTGCAGGAACTCACCAACACTTGATCGTTTTTCCTTGTTGCTAATGAGTGGAGTGTTCCTTTTTTTCGATTGATATTCTTTCAGTTTGTTGGCATCAATCAAGTTCTGAACTTTATGCTTTAGGGTCATATGTTCCTCTATGTCGTGTCCTTGAGCATTAGAGTGAAAGGCACTACGCTTAGAAAGGTCAAACTTTGGATGAGTCGGGTCAACTACCTCCTCTTTTCTTGGTTTTATCATTCCATCTGCATGTAATCTGAAAAATATACTGGATAAAAGTTCCATTAGTTGGGTGTAGTCACGAGATTTCCTTTTCTTTGACTGACGAGAATCGGATGGCATCTCTTGAAATAGGTACAAAGAGTTTGGATCATCAATGATCTTTTTTGCTTGAATGCTATCTTCAATTTCCTTAACATGTTCGATCAGTTCAGGGAAACTTCGTGGGCAAGCTCCGAGAAACTTCCCAAGATATATTCCTTCTTGGATTCTGATAAAGGTTGAGATTAACTCCCTTTTAGCCAATGGAGGATGTATTCTTGAAGCTTCAAGCCTCCATCTAAAGACATTCTGAAAAAGATTCTCGTGGCATTTTCTTCATGTCGATCAAGTCAAGTAGTGTTGGATCTGGTCTAATGTTGAACTCATATTGTCTCAAAAAATCTTAGGCCATATCTTTTCAAGTTTCCTACTTGTTGAATTATTGATTGACATACCATTCCAGTATTAATCCTGTCGGACTTTGAACAAATAGCCTCATTCGAATAGCTTCATATTGTCTGATCCCTATCAACCTTCTACAATAATATTTCAAATGAGTAATGGGGTTTCCTTTCCCATAGAAAGTGCTGAATTTTGG
The DNA here is from genome assembly GCA_018107945.1 of Datura stramonium. Classification (NCBI taxonomy): domain Eukaryota; kingdom Viridiplantae; phylum Streptophyta; class Magnoliopsida; order Solanales; family Solanaceae; genus Datura; species Datura stramonium. The sequence continues at coordinate 586,956 of JACEIK010000076.1, read as the reverse complement.
CAACTCAAATCCTGACGGGAGTATGAGGTCTGGGCATATGCACAAGTCTTCATAACTTAGACTCTAAATGTTTCTTGAGCGCATCTCTTCTTTAGTAATCCTCCTTTGAATGGAGACCTCTCTTGTTGCCTAGATTTCTTTTCCAATTTTTGCGTATGAAGGTAAAGCTAGTAGATTTGATTGGCATTCTATGACTGATGTAGCAATGGTAGCTGGTTGGATGTTCATGACTCTAGAATTATTTGGGTTGATGGTATATTCTACCATCACTTGTGGAGGAATCCCATAGGTAGGATAAGGGTGAGGCAAAATGGTGAAGGAAATATTTTGGGTTGAGTCGGAATTGGAACTTGAGTTTAAGTGACTGAGAGTGTCTTTCATATTGACCTACACACGTCTTCATATCACATTTTCCTTGAGTTGTCACCTTGTGCTTGCAAAGAACGTAAACTACTGTTGATTATGGAGAAATGGTTTGTTATTGTCACTTCATCCTTAATACATATTCGCGACCGATTGTGTTGTTTTGCACAAGCCAACCTCAATGGTAAAGATAACACTTCTGAAAAAATGTAAGGTAAAATTTTAGTTTTTTTAAAAAAAATATATGCATAAGATGAATGCTTGAAAAAGTAATAATTGATTAAAAATAATTTCTACTAGATCAAAGGAATGCCTAAGGTAGAGTGGATAGGCTAAGTTGTGGAGAGATACGAATAGGGTGTGAGAAGTTGAGCCAGTTGAATTTCATGGCTTTGTCTTAAAGCGTATCCTTTCTTCTACTTCTTTTGTTTTGCCGATTTTTGAAGCGTCCTCCAAATATTTTCCCCAGTCATTAGGCGCGGCCACCTTGATGATCTCCTTGTAACGTCTCGAGATGATTTGACTAAACATGTCATATTTTTTTAGACTTGGCATCTCGTGCATAAAAAATTTACCTCTAATTTCTCTTGTTATCGAAGAAAAAAGGGAATTCCTATGGTAAGAGGACCGAACCTTACATAAGTTGCCTACTTATTCCACCGAGGAAAATCAGGTCATGCGTAATTTCAAAATAATAAGATGATGCTTTTGGATTTTCTAAGGAAGACCGAACCCGATGTGGGTTGCCTACGTACCTCCCTATGGGAAATCAGGTCAAAACGTAGTTTTGGGTTGTGGTTAGAAGCGTATATGGTGCGGAGGATATCGTTGTAGGAGCCTTGTCTCTGTCTTTATTGTCTATTCCCGGTCTGTTAAAAGTAGCAGATGGTTCAAAAGAAAGTGTTTGGACATTGATTTCATACTCGAGCAAAATGTATAGGATCTTCATGAAGAAATGATAAAGGGACCTTCTGAATCTTCATCAGATTTCGAGATCATTTAGCGTTTTCTTGACATCGATGATTTCTTGCTCACGCTTCCTGGGCCTTTGCTTTTATCTTATTGATTTGTGCATGCAAACTCATCCCTTACCATGTTAATCATCGAGATCTGATTAATCATTATCCATGCAGCTCAACTCAAGTCGACTTTTCTAAGAAAAAAATGGTTGTAGGGAGTGAGAAGTGAGTGTGATTAACGTGGTTGAATTTTATGATTACTGTGTTAGAATGTCAAAGATGGATACTTATTGATATAGGATAACCTCTCACTGGTCATAATGTTATGCGTTGTTTGTGAATGAAACGTTGTACATGTGAGCAATTTTAGAGGGAGGGTAAAGATGCATAGATCGTGCCATAAGGTGATCATGCACGCGATTCGTAAAATTCTAGGTTGTCATGAATTCTGAAGACCCAGGATGGGCGGGTGGAGGGATGAAAAAAATTATTGGTAGATATTGTTTGGATAAGAAAGAGATGCCTTGTTCGGTGGAGAATGTTGACACCCAATTTTGACCTCCTTATGCCCCGTCTAAGATGCATGCATATTTTAAATTTAACTTTTTTTATGTAATTATTTAGTTCACATTAATAAAATTTTAATAATTAATTGTCATAAATCTTAAAT
>JACEIK010000076.1:517701-528388 GCA_018107945.1 Datura stramonium | reverse complement strand
ATATTTACCTCTTTATCCTATAAAAATTAGTACATTTAGTAATATTGTGAAGCACAAATAAGTTAGTTAATATAAATAACCCTAAAGGCTTAAAAAATAAACAAGAATATAAATATAAGTTAGAGGGTTAAATTTGTCCATCGCAGATATGACCGCTTATAACTTTGTATTCACATAATACCCTTTCTGCAATCGGCGCCTCTTCTTCTCCTTCCGTATAAGATAAGAAAACGGCATTCACAATCACAAAGCTTAATCGCCTCTTCTTCTCCGTCGCAACCAACAATTTATTTTCTCTCTTTCACTCGTTCGCCCAAATCTCGACTTAGTAGGTATTTTTTTTCTAGGTTTCACTTTCGTGTTCACTAATTTTTTAGGGTTTCAATAATGGCGCCGCCGGGAGAAACGCCGTCGAACAATCTGTGGGTGGGTAATCTAGCCCCCGACGCTACCGATGCGGATCTAACGTCTCTGTTCCAGAAGTACGGCCCGCTTGATAGCGTAACCTCATATTCCTCTCGCGGGTTCGGATTTCTCTATTTCAAAAACATCAACGACGCTATGGAGGCTAAAGACGCGCTTCAGGGATCCTTCTTTCATGGAAATCCTCTTAGGATCGAGTTCGCAAAGCCGGTTTGTGTTTTTGTTTTTCTGTTTCTTCGTTTGTTTGATTCGGATGGATTTTTGTTATTTCTTCGTCAATTATTTGTTGATTTTGTGTTTCCCGATCTCTAGAGGAAGTCCTTGCCTTTTTTCCGCACACTCAAAATTAAAACAGAACATAAGAAAAACCAGCCAAACGAGATCTGCGAGAAAATAGGTAGATGGGAGAAAATAGAAAAAAAGGATATAGATGAAATAAATTAGAAAGGAAGAATCACAGTTTTTACTTGTTAGTATAACAGATAGAGAAATGCCGATTAGGATCAAACGCAATGAACTTAAGAGGGAATCAATATTTCAAAACTAATTATCCTTTCCATGTTTCTGAAAATCAAAATTTTGCAACATTTATGCGTCTGGTATTCAAGCGTCTGGTATTCAATTCTTTCCCAACAATTGGCCGGAAGAAACATAATCAGATACGAAGTGTGATTGGTTTATTAAACTTGTTACTTGTACAAAATCAGCAATAGACAAGGCAGTTTACAGATAAGCATATTCATTACACATAACAGATCTGAGATGATGGGAAAAGGTGATCAAATTTTTAAAGTTTTATAACGTTGAAATTTAGACTTCATGAAATTTGACTAAGATCCGATATGGTGCCAAAAAGAATAAATCAATTTCTGGAACGGTACTGCCGCTTCAAACATCCACGAGGACGACCTGCAAGTATAGGCACGGTTGGTGGTTTAATACAGATATTTGCTTCCCCCGACTGATGCGCCACCGTCCACCAAAAGCAAAAACAATTGCGTCGTGAGTTTCACCCACTTTTTACTGCAATCTTATAGATTTTTATACCCATTCTAACTGGTGGAGTCTTCTGAGTTCAAGTCCTTTCTCAAGTGTTCGAATTTTTCATAGTGTTAAAATTTTAATGGATATTGAAATAAGCTGGTAGGTTTAATTGTACAAAAAACACGAAATTTAGTTGAGGAGATTATTAGACACGGCGCCAGGATATCGGTATCTAATAGACTCAAATTACCTTGTTATACATTTTTATTCTAGCAGAGATTAATTTCTAGTTAAAAGTAAATGAACAACATTTTAGAAACGAACGTCTTTACTCAAAAGGAATATCTATTTGTCAAGTCAGTCCAAGGCAGGTTGGTGTAGACAAAATTTTCGCTTAAGGTTCCGCTCAACTCTCCCTTCAGAGCTACCCTCAATGCAATGAATAATCGATATATTGTGTCCTCCACACCAACACCCAAAACAAAATCAAAGAGAGAACGACATACAGTGAATGTTTAGGCATTATTTGTAAACCTATGAAAATAATTACTTGTGTACGCATTCCTGGAATTGAAGTTTAAGAGATTCTTTACACTTGCCCAAAGTATGATCAAGACTTCATTATATATTCTGAAAATGATCCTGCTTTGTCACCTATTTGGCTACACTGCGGAATAGAAGAGAACTGGTCCTTCCATAAAAATAGGCAGCTGAAGCAAAATTTAGATATTCCATTCAGCTATAAATATGTTTTGGATAAAACAAATTATATGCATATATTACTTATGGGACTTAAAAGGAGTGTGAAGTTTGGATGTAGAGGGTGTTTGGTGATACATATTTTAATTTCTATTTGTTAGAGGTCTGACTGGATATTCAAAAGGGAGGTTATGAACTATTACCAAAAGCTGAACTTGCCAATGAGATAGGAAGAATGAACATCCTAGCACCAAAAAATGCAACTTCTCATTCTTGGGACTAGTCAGCAAACTACAACTTTTGTTGGATTACATGCACTTCTGGAGACTAGAGAACTTGCTCTCTCTTCAAAATAATGATATGTTTATCCCTCAAAGGAGGCTATATTTTTTTCTAGTGATGATTAATTTGGGGTCAATCTCCATGTATTTCCTAATGTCCATACATACTAAATGCATGCCACTTCAAAAGTAGTTGATCCCTTTTGGATCCTTAAGTGATCCGCTTATTAATTGAAATTGGTTGGTAAGATGCATATGTACATGGATTGTGTGGGACGGATTCAAGCTGAACTATAGATGTCATGTATTTACTTGGAACAGGAAAAGGACACATCCATACACACAAACTATTGTTCACCAACTATACTTCATGACATGGTGTTTTCCCTGGTTTGTCTTTTTTGTTACTTTCATCTCGCATTTGGACATTATCACGAGGATTAAGGGTTATTTTCGTGATTTATTATAGATTACTTGTGGGAAAATGAAATATTCAAATAAATTGCTCCTAAGCTTGACTTTTCCTCCTTATATTGACTTCAATGCATTAGAATTGGTTAACCACGTATAGTCATGTCAACTATCTGGGCACGAGGTACTTAGCTTCACATTGACTGTCTAGTACTTAAATGTCACTCTTAACTTGAGTTAATTTGTTTGTTAGGATTGTGATTTTGGCCTGTATATGTGGCATGGAATTGTTTTGGGATATGCTCGTTAACGAATGTTACAAACTATGCAAATGCTAAATTAACTTGGAGATTTCTGTGAAGCTCCCTTGTACTTAATGACTTGATCGTCTTTACTGATGGTAAAATGTCCACTGTGTGTTTTCTGTGCATGTGGCGTTTCTGTAATTCTACATCTGATGATTGAATCATTGTTGTGTGTTGTATGTACTTGAGTTCCTTTACCTCTATGGGTACCTTAACTCTTTATCACTTGATGACTGAATACATTTATTTCTTTTGTATTAGTAGTCAAAATGCTGGTTTATTTGCCCAACGTGATTCTTCTTGCATACATTAGGTTAGCTGTCTGTAACTTGTTCTTCTGTGGTTCTCATTGTTCCATTGTACCGTGTCAGGCAGTTAGTCTAACAACAGTTATGCTGTGTCTGGTTTGCAGGCAAAGCCGTGCAAAAGTTTGTGGGTAGCTGGGATTAGCAAGTCTGTTTCAAAAGAAGAATTGGAAGATCAATTCAAGGGATTTGGTAAAATTCAAGAATATAAGTTCATCAGGGATCGCAACACTGCATACATTGATTTTTCTAGATTGGAAGACGCAGTAGAAGCACTGAAGAACATGAACGGAAAAAAATTTGGTGGTGAACAGATTCGCGTGGATTATCTCAGGTCACAACCTACGAGGAGAGTAAGTTGTTTCCTCTACAGCAAGATTTACTCTTACTATAGAGATTTTATTCATTTTCTGGAGTGCTACATTTTGTAGAGGAAAATATGTGTTGATATGGAAGTTGATGCATGCGAACCTTAAGAACGTTGGTTTTAGCTTTGGTAAATGAGGTTTGGTGTCTATACAGAGTTACTTTTGTGCGACAGTCACCTTGCTGGTATAAGACATATAGAATCTAATCTGTAAGTCGTAATCAGAATCTGACTTGAAGAGGAAAGTATATTCTTAGTGTTTGGTGAAGCCAAGTTGTGTTAAACTCTGGGCATGTAAGCTTAGCAAAGTATAGTAGGTTCAAAGTTTGAAAAAAGGAGGAGGATCTTGGTAGATTGACAACAAAGCTTTGAATAATCTAATTGTTATGAAGTTTATGAATACTAAGTTCTATGGGACTTGCCTACATAGCATGCGCTCCTCAGTAGATTGCAATGGATTTATAAGTTGAAAAAAATTAGGATGTAAAATACTCATGTAGTCGGAACCAACTAGTTTGGGTTGAAGTATAGTTGATTGATTGATTGTTCCTTGCTAGCACAACTTTTGGGTTCACCCTGTAATCTTCTTGTTGAATTATGGATATTTGTGTTGCACACCTCCATGAATATGATGTTATCTTAAATCTTTCAGGAGCAAGGACCGGAATTTCGGGAAATGAGGGATGGACAGTATCCCAACAGGAGCATTGTCCATCCTGACACTCGGCTTATGCCTCAAGATTTTGTCAGGAACTATTCTGATCCTATGCACGCTGGCTTCAAAAGGCAACATGTAATGCTCCTTTGTCTTTGAAACATTTCCAATTGTTTTTTATAAGTTGTCTGAGTCTAGAAACACTGGATATGTTATGAGTCTTTTGTTGCGTAGGATTGTCATCTGTCCTACTTTTGTACTGTTAACAGTACCTACTTGGTACCTTTATTAATAAAAAATACCTAATCTAATCCAAAAAAAGAAGGAAATTTAGGTTGTTAACATGGTTCTATAGTTTGAATGAAGTATGCATGTTTGTTAGTCCTAATGTTCACTCGATCTTCTTCTTTTGCACAGCCATTTCAGTTGGCAGCGGGACAAAGAGTAGATGGTCAACCTAGTAAAGTTTTGTGTATAAGTTATCCTCCCTCTGTCCATGTTGATGAAGATATGCTACACAATGCTATGATTTTGTTTGGTGAGATTGATGGAATAAAAACATTTTATGATAGGAATTTCTCATTGGTTGAGTTTAGAAGCATGGAGGAAGCCCAGCGTGCTAAAGAGGGCTTGCAGGGCAAGCTTTTCAATGATCCCAGAATTACAATCGAATATTCAAGCAGTGGTCCTGCACCTGGCAGAGATTTCTTGGAGTATCATCCTTCAATTATAGGCCCAACAATCGACTCTTATCCCAATGAAAATCCATTCCAACCAGCACAGATGGGCATGTTTGGCCATAATCGCCCTATGTTGGCTTCTAATGCACCTGGACGTTTTCCACCTTATGGTATTCATGGTCCAGACATCCCCGCTAGGCCTTTGGGTATGCAAGGCAGGTTTGACCCTGTTATTTCAGGCTCAGAATTTACTGAATTTCCAGTGCCCAGTAAATTGCGAGATACAAGTCCTCATAATGTGATGGGGGGTCCAAACTGGAAGCAGGCATCTCCAACACCGGGTGTGCTTTCTTCTCCTTCAGGTGAGCAGAAACCACCTAGTAGATCCACCATATCTGGCTGGGATGTATTTGATTCTAACCAACTTCAAAGGGAAACTAAAAGATCAAGGATTGATGGGGCTTTGCCATATGGTAGTTCTTATCCTCATAAAAGAACAGGTGATCGAGCTCCTGTGCTGGATGAGCAATATGGTTTGGTCCCATTTCCCTCAGGTCATGATACAATCAGTCAAGCAAGTAGCAGTGTTGGCCCTCTAGATTCAAGAATTTCTCCTGGACAGTGCCATTCTGGAGGCGACTATATATGGCGTGGCATTATTGCCAAGGGTGGAACATCTGTGTGTCGTGCGCGCTGTGTTCCTATTGGGGAAAGGATAGAATCTGAGATGTAAGTATAGTTTGTACTTTCCTTATTGCTTCTTGAAGGAGAGATCAGTTTTTTGAATTGCCTCTATGATTTAATGCTGTTTCTAGATTTCTCAGTTTGTTGATGTCAGTCAGTTATCATCTTGCCATTTTTCTTTCAACTGGTGGTCTCTACATTTTTCTAACCTTTGGGGGTAGGGCTGCTTCACAGAATTTATTAACTCATTCCTAAATAATTCTGTCAAGAAAGGCTGGTAGCACAGGCATATGTTTGATTTTTCTTTGGCTAATTGAAGTTCCAGGATTAGCTTTCTTCTTAAATAAGATTGATGGGTCTTGGTTCAACTAATTTGGACAGGCATATGTTTGATTTTTCTTTGGCTAATTGAAGTTCCAGGATTAGCTTTCTTCTTAAATAAGATTGATGGGTCTTGGTTCAACTAATTTGGAACTAATATATGTAACTCTTATTGTTTTTGCTTCGTTCAGTTGCATGCACCGTATTACTTTTAATAGGTATATTATGCTTAAATCCTGGCACTCAAATGCTGCCACTAATATAAATAAGTAAGCTACACTCAAGTGCTGACATGTTTCTTTCTGCAGCCCTGACGTAGTCAATTGCTCTGCCAGAACGGGATTAGACATGCTAACTAAACACTATGCAGATGCTGTTGGGTTCAACATTGTTTACTTCTTGCCTGATAGTGAAGAAGATTTTGCTTCATATACAGAGTTTCTGAGGTACCTGGGTTCAAAAGATCGTGCTGGGGTTGCAAAATTTGGTGATGGAACCACCTTGTTCTTGGTGCCACCTTCAGACTTCCTTACGAAGGTTCTGAAAGTTGTTGGTCCAAAGCGTCTTTATGGGGTGGTTTTAAAGTTTGCACATCATATACCTAGTGGCACATCCTTGCCACCAGAGTCCAATCAACCTCAATACGTTGATGCACCACGGATAACATCCTCTCAAGCTGTGTATGATGCAATGCCATCCGTGGAAAGGGTTTCACAGTTGAACTATAATCAGGTTACCCGAGAAGATCTGAAGCTGCCTTCAAAAGAATATGGTTCTTTAGCTGATGCATACCCCACAAATCCTGTGCAGCCAAGTAATACTGCAGCATACCCTGCGAATCCTGTACACCAAAGCAATACTGCAGCAGCACCAACGCAAGCAGGGGTCTCTTTAACACCTGAACTTATTGCAACCCTAGCAAAGATGCTACCGGCTAACAAGTTATCAAGTGTGGAAGGAACAACCATGCCTGCAGGAGCTTCTGCTGGTATGCCTGTATCTGATGTTGCTGTTGCACCTGGTAAAGTGCAGCAACAGTCTTGGAGATATGAACAGCAAGCTCCTGGTCAAGCTGCCGATCACATGGCACAGTTTGGTAGCCAATTTAACAACCAAACACAAGTTTTATCACAGCTTCCAGCTCATCCGCAGGTCTTGAACACGCCTAACCATTATTCTCAAGGAGCCACTAGTTTTAACCAAATGCAAGAGCATAACCTCAACCTGCATGCACAAGGTGGTCCTCCGCAGACATTGACCTCAACCATCGTTTCTCAAGGTACACAGCTCTCAGCGCAGCCCCATGTTGATCGGCAGCTTCAGCTTGGAAGACATCAAGATGCCGTGAGTGGTTCTGGGATAGCTCATGGCACAGATGCCTTAGGACATTATGGTTCATCTGTTCCTCAACAACCAACAAATGTTGCTTCATTGCCCAACCAGACTCATGGTGCTAATGTTTCCCAGTCACAAGCTGGCATGCCTGTTTCCTCTGGGATGGGGCTTGCTACTCAAATGCAGCAGTTGCAATCTGCACTTTATGGGTCAGTGCAGGAGGGATCAGAATCGGAGGTTGACAAGAACGAACGCTACCAGGCAACTCTATTATTCGCAGCTAGTCTCCTCTCTAAGATACACAACCAGAAGCCAAGTAGTCAAAGTGGACAAGGGTCAGACAATCATTGAGAGGATCTCCTTGAGCTAGGTAACTGTTCAACTCTTGATTTGTGGATTGCTTTTTAAGATTTTCCCTTTCGAGCAATTTTTGTGCTTAATCTGCTCTCTCCCGTTTTTCTAATTAGTTATGTGGTTTCGGTGTCTAGTACATTTCTTTTATCCTTTTTCTTTTTCTAAAACTAAAAAACTGCCACTGTCCAAGAAAAAGACAACGTTCTAGCTAGTAATTCTTTTTGGAAGTGTAGATCTTCAGTATCTGTAGGCCTGAAGATAAGAAGTGTACATATAGACTCTGATGACGTTTTGGTGTCAAGTTTGGCATCAATGAAAAGTTTTGCAATAAGTGAAAAGTTTTATTGGTAGCAGAAAGATTGTGAAAAGTTGGAAGGTTTGCTTGTGAAATTGGTTATTATTGGACTTCTTTTCTGTAGTCATGTGAGAAATCGTCGAGGAGTCGCTTTCTTTCTCCATATAGCTATATTAATAGGAGAAATTAAATGAGACAAGTCAAAATGATTCATTGACATTACAACAAGACTCCATATTCAATTGGTTTCTCAGTGGTGAAAATTGGCGAGGGTCATAGATGTCTAGCATGTAGGGTTTGCACCAGACCTCCATGTTTTATAATCAAAAGAACATCTATTGATTGTGGTCGCCATGTTTATTAGTTTATCATTTTAGAGCTTCACCTTTATGCGCTCCCAGCTAACATAATATTATGTGTTAAATACTGCCATTGTCTTATTGTTTTAGATCATAGTCCTTTAACAACTCCAACCAGCTCCTTTTCCGAAGATTGCGATCNAGCTAACATAATATTATGTGTTAAATACTGCCATTGTCTTATTGTTTTAGTGTGAGCATTCTTTGTTTTTGTCTGCATGATTATCCCAAATTTTCACATTTGAATGCTTTTTCACCATATTTTTGTTGCTACTTTTATTTCGGTCTCATATTTTTTATATGTGCATTAGTTAAGGATTACATAGCTTAGTGGTGGTGTTCATATTCGTATATGATATTGTAGCTTACTTTGGATGAGCTTCAGTATTTCAACTGTAGTATATTTATACTTCTTGTTAGTAGAATTGAAATAACAAATGCTTACCATTTCTAACTTGAGTTGTAAATTGGCTTTATGGAACTATAATTCTACTGAATTAAATATGCCCGCTCTTTATTAAGTATATATTTTAGGAATATACTAAGATATATGAGATACAAACTCATTACAAATACCCAGAACACTACGCAAGAGCACTAGCCAAATATTGATATTTATGTTTTCAGTAATAGGATCCGCTATATCTAGACAAGAAGAGTTTACCTACCTTTCCATATTGCTATAAAGTAAATGGAATACATCTTTTACGACTACAGCTGTTTGGCTCTGCTGTTAATTTCAACATACCTTCACATGAACTTTAAAATGTGTATCTTCCAAGTCAATAATGGATCAGATTCCAATCGCTTAATGTTGTATTAAACTAGTAGCTCTTGTCGCTTGCTTCCCCCAACCCCAACTCCAACCCCAAAGAAAACCACAAACTATGTAGTCAAAAACTAGAGTGCAGCAAACGAAGTCATTATCAAAGCAGGATAGGCTAGAAGCTAGGCAGATTCTTAAGTGATTGAGTCTATTCGCCAGATTCGGGTCCCTTTGGAGGATGTTTGGCTTTTTCCATGGACTACTATAGCTTAGCTTGCTTCAGTAACCCATGTAAAATTCAAGTGTGGGGTAGGCAAAAGAGTCCACGCATAAGGACGATAATTTCCAACATTCTTTCAGTGTAAAGCAAAATAGCAAAAAGATGTGGATAAATGGTAGTATGTGAACTTTGTAAAGCTTAAAAAAAGGACAGATGAGAACTAATAATGAAAGACCAGATTCCCTTTGACATATAAAATATCATTCAATCCAAACGGTACCTGCTTAATATTTTACTATATTATGACTCGATATTGTATTAGCACGTAACTGTGTTCCTGAAAATTGGTAACAACTTAACAATATGGTTTGTTGGATCACTGTAGATGTCTTTTAGTCAAATAGGCGAGATCCCTCGGTGCTTCTCTCCCTTGTTCGTTAGGCAGAAGTTTATTGAGCTCCATTCTACTGTTGCAGATTCAAATCATCCCCATGTTCCAAAACTTGAATTGCCCTTGGAAGGAGATGAATGCATTGTTATTGTAAGACAATTTAGAATTAAAATCAGGAGAATATGTATGGTTCAGTTTCGTTGGAATCTCTGATATATCCTAACTAAACCTTTCACATGGGCTTCAATGCACACAAGTATGATCTGGAGAGGCAATCTTATGATTTAGGGGGCTTTATCCATCTTTTAGTCTCTAGCGTTTTTACATAAATGATTTAAAGTGCCGGAATGTGGTTTGGGAAAGGGGAGCCTGTACGCGTCTTTACTCCTGCAAGGTTGAAGCACAAATGAGGATAAACTTTTAGGTGCGAAAGGTCTTCCAAAAACTATAGGCAGGCAAATATTCATATTAATCTAATTAAGGATCTTACTTTCCTTTTCAAATATCCTTTTCTTTTTTTATATTTGGTGGCTTTCTATTTTTAATATTTTACACGACTTGGTTATGATCATAAAATTCAAAAAGGATTTTGATACATTACATGTCTTTTGTTTAATGTTATAAAGAGTTGATTGATCCGGAGAATTATTCACTTTATTTTGGACATAACTTTTTCACTTTATTTTAGAATTTTGTGTTTGGTTATAAAAATTTTAAATTCAACGTGAAATTGGATTTTGAATTTGGAAAAGTGCTTTAAACATATTTTTTTAATTCCGTCGTCATAAATTTTAAAGAAAGTACTGTCTACAGTATAAAAGGTATAACCAAACACAATAATGTTTTCAACTC
>JACEIK010000076.1:469027-503936 GCA_018107945.1 Datura stramonium | reverse complement strand
TTATAATATTGTATACAATAAAATTGTCATGCCTCACCTTGAGAGGCATGACTGGCACATAGTGCCACACTGGAATCTGACTGACCTGGTTATGCTTATGCGCATCTGGTGCAAGCCTGCAACTCGACTCAAGAAAACAACAGGCTATATTTCGGCTGTAAACACAACCTCTGACCGACAAGGCCTTATAACCACCTGTAAAAGAAAAAAGCAAACCAACAACAGGCAATAAAAAGGATCCTATGCGGGCCGACAAGACCACCATGCTGTCTAGTTATAATAGAAAAGAAAACAAGTTACTATACTAGACCCCACACGGCCAACATATGAAGCACAACTGATTAAGGCCCCACACGACCAACATAAAACTAACTAACTGACAACTATAGTCGGCAAGCCTCTAAGAATAGAAATAATGGTTGGGACAGGGCCCCGGCCTACCCAAATGCCATATAAATGAAAGTTGTACTCTCTACATCCTGGCAGCTCCAAATGAAAGGAACTGGCCGACCTGCTGACTCTGAAAATCTACTAATGAAAGTCCTGAACTCTGTCTGTCCAAACCTGCAGGTCAGTATGCAGCGCCCCATAGTTGGGCGTCAGTACAATATGTACCAAATATGTAAGGTAATAGCAGAAGCTGAGTAAAACTGATAAAAACTGAAAGTGAACAGTAATAAGGGCCAAAAGTTAACCTGTAAGCTTTCCTTTCTATAACTTGCACCTAGTAAGTCACTACATATGTATGAGTTGAAACTGTACGACTATTAATTCATAAGCTATAACTGTTAGACAAATTTACAAACAAGAACCAAACCGCCCCCCCATAAGCCTGGAAGGTACAAACAATACAGAAGAACCTACTTGGGCTCCCATAAGTCGCGACAAGTACAAACAAGGTCCACTCCAACTACCTGAGTACTAAGGATGGTCTGTATTGTAACTCGGGATGGCCCTCGCAGCCTTAATCTAGTGAACTCATTACAGCCTTAGCGGCCTCAATCTAATAGAACTCAATACGACCCTCGCGGTCTCAGTAAATGAAACTCTGTATGGCCCTCGAGGCCTTAATAAATGAAAATCAAAATGGCCCTCGCGACCTCAATAAATGAACTCAAAATGGACCTCGCGACCTCAATAAATAAAACTCAAAATGGCCCTCGCAGCCTCAATAAATGAAACTCAATATAGGACAACATCCGCCAACCTAACATTGAAAGCAAAACCAATCTAGCTAGGGTTAACTCTGACGAGGGTTTCTATATTATCGTTATCGTCTCTGTTCAATTCATAACAGCTGACCCCAATAGGCTTATTATGGAATACTGGTCCTCTTCGTAGAACAATTGTGGGGCTACTACTCATCGGATATGTTCCTGAGCAGTCTGCCCTAACCTCCCATAGGCAGCTTATTATAACTCTTATCCTGGGGGTAATACAATAATACTGTGGTTCTAGTCCCCGAGACACTACTAAGTCTATTCAGACTTTGTACGCCTTCTCTAGGTGATTCCTAACCTCGTAGGTATGTTTATTTGGGCCTAGCCGTTCCTGGCAACCTGTACCTGAATATCTGATAAGCTTGGGCTGGGTATTTGGCCTCGTATCTAGCTACTAACAAAACCTCCCCCCTTAGGGTATCCACTGCTCTATTAGGCTGGTACAACTGAGGTGGTGCCCTGAGTGGCCTGTGCGATAAGCACCACGCTGACTGAAACTAACTGTCACTAGCGATAGCCACTAGATGGCGGATTGACCCTCAATTCTCTGGGAAACTATGGTGCCACTGACTCTGGGGCAAGGCCATACTAACATAATTATGGCCTTGGAGGTGTCAAGGTACGCCAACGGTCTATGGAAAACTCTACTGACAATACAGACACCGAACTGATAGTTAAATCATCCGGCTGTGCCTATGCTGTTCAACTTACTAACTCAGGACCAACTGTTACTGTCAAACATCTGAAGCTTAGGCATGGAAACAAAACATCATTTCTACTAACTCAATGAATAGAAGGGCAGAGAAATTTCTATGACGCTTTTAGCGTGAGTCACCCTTAATCTCTTCTTTCCCGACGAGGGATACTGCGATATACTCCTAATATGCTTTCTAACAGCTAACCACAAAATATGTAATCATAATCTACTGATAGCAGCTACCCACGACATACATGGATCTTGTATATTCGCAACAGATAATCACCACAAGTAGGATCGTTGCCTATGCTTGGAAACATAAGTTGCATCATTGTACGACGAGAATAACTTGCCGAAGTAGTAAGCCTTAACATACCTAAATTGTCATTTCCCGAATATCTGATGGGTTTCAACTTGGATTCGTCAGCTCTTTCCTGTTGTAACCCTTATACTAGAAGAAAGAGATGAATTTCAATATCAAATTAGGCTTGAAACGATAACTTTTAATACTAATAGAAATTATAATTCAATCACGTAAAACAAGGATGAAAACATATAATTTTTCGAGAGTTCAGAAGGGAGAAATGCTTACTTGAATCCTGTGATCATATAGAAATCAGTTTGAAGCAATTCTAAGAACTTTTGCTCGGCGAGGATAAGATTTGCCGGGCGAATTTTGGGAAAATAATTCCGTAGTAATACTCCATGCAGGCTTAGAATTCGATACTCATAGTTAATTTGAATTTGGATCGTGTTTGATAGCCTAACCGGACGAAAATCAACGGAAAACCTCGCTCCCTACTCTCTCTGGCCGAATATATTCTTAAAAAATGAATTGAAATTGAATAAGAGGACTATATATATACATTAGGGCGGTAGCAGGGGTGTGCCTCGCGCTGCCCAATGCGCCACAAGGCCTGGCACGCCGGGCCTCCTATTGAGGCAGCAAGCCTGGCGTGCCGTGCTTGCTAGTGCGTCGTGCTGGCCTTGTGCGCGCTGGTCCTGTCCAACCCTACTTCCGAGGATTTTTCCTCACACAACAAGCTCTTCTTACTCACCAAAACACATACGTACGCCTACTAACGTCAACATTTAACGGGGTGTAACAAAAATCATGCGCTGAGAAAATATCAATCAAGATGAAAAAAAATCACAACAATCATAGTACTTATTATGAATATGAGTGTTACAATCTCTATAAATCTTCTGATTCTTCCTTTCAAATATAAATTCAAGGGCTTTTGAGTTTAATCTTAAACTTGATGAATTTGATCTTGACTTGTACTTGAATTCAAGGGCTTTTGAGCTTGATCTTGAATCTGGTGGTCTCAATCTTGATTCGTATTTAAATTGAAGAGCTTTAATATTGTTCTTGAATCTTCTTCTTGATCTCTGAAACTTGTAGAAAAAAACAAACTGGAGTACTTGAATGCTTGTAGCTTGTAGAGAAATTTGAAGCGTATGATCCACTAGCTTTCTCTGGCTTGTTGTTGAAATTCAGGTCCCTCTTCTGAATTATAAGACCTCTATTTATAGTTGTAGGATGGAAGAGTTGCGATAAGGATGAACTTCTTTTAATCAACTAGATTTAAGTTGACATGTCGATATTTGATTGGCCGGAACATGTCATTTATATACGTGATGCATTTTCATTGGCCTTTGGTTTGAGTAGGCGTGCTGTGTCATTTTGACATGTGGCATGATCATATTGGATCTTTTATTTGACTTGGCATGACACGTCGTAGTGCTCATAATAATACATACATGAATTCATGGGCTAGTTAAATCATGATAATAGTAAACATGCTTGAACATATGTGAACTAGCCATAACATGAGGCCTATGAGTTGGCCAAAAACATAATTCATGATTAATAAGATTCATACATACTCGTAGATCATGCATATAGCTTGAATTTCATAAAATTGTAATGGGTAACATAATGAATTCACAATTTAAAACATAATTCATGATGGGCTTGTAAAGAACATCGATGGGATAATAGATCATAAATCGATTCATCATGGGGCATCCATAATTAAGCTTAATTGCTTAGAAATAAAATCAATAATATTAAAATCAATTTAAATCTCAAAAGATGATCAACATCCATAGATTATGATAATATTTCAAAATCACAAAACCCATAATTAAATTGTTAGATTTTATATAAATCAAATACAAAGCCCCATGAGTGTTTTGATAATATAAGTAAAATCATAGAGTAGGAGCATGGGTGTGGAATAATTCACTCATTGAGGACCTTATATACCTGGGATTATCAACTTCTAACCCTCCTTAAAAGCCCAAGAATGAAATTGAAGGAATTGAGGTGAAAAGCTTGAAATCTCCCCTTAGATAACTTGTCAAAATCCTTGCATGCATGAATGAGAGTGTAGGAAGATTTATTTTCTTAAAAACATAGCTTTACCAAGCCAAAACGATGTAGTTTAGGGCCTTATATCATGGAAAAGTGAAAATACCCTTAATGAACCTGCCCTAAAAACTGGCTAGATGGAACCCACGGGTGGTATTAACAGATCATGGGAACAACCAATGCCCGTCATGTCTCTTTTGGAATGAACCGCTGACGACCCATTCTCGGAACAAAATAACAGGTCGACAGGATGACCCGTGCCTCCAACCCACAAACAAGTTACATCGCCCGTGTTTAGTCCCTTGAACCTTGGCATCTCATCTTTTAATGGGTCACACCACGACCTGTCACCACAAATAACAGATTGTTGTTTCCCCCGTCAAGCCTACTGGAAAACATAATCCTCAAACCATGACCATAACCAATGACCTGTAGCTTCTCCTAACGAGTCGTTGGGTCTCCCATTGTATGTCATCTGATGCACCCAACTCCTTCCCACGATGTTTCCCGCAACGAGTTGTCATATCTCCCGTGGTTTGCACTGTCACCCAGCCTTTCCCCAACCACGACTTGTTACAAAGACCCGTGGTATGTCATCACGAGTCGTACCTTGACCTATCCTCATACATCTTTCACAATTTTCTGTAGTTTTAAATTTTTCACTTTCGGATCTACTCCTACGCACTTCCAGGGCATTACAGTTGGCTTTCGATTGAACTTGGAAAAGGGAGTCAAAAGGGTTAAAGGTAAATATAGAACAGAAATTCAAAGATCCTTGAACCCATTGATGAGAGGATAGAAGTTGTTGTTGCAAATAGGAATATACTCTTCAACCCTGTTTAGTTGAAATACAAGTAGGCATAAATGTCGTTTCATGTTTCTCCTACAACCATAGGGATATAAGAATTAGGGTTCTTGAGATAGTTCTTGGATGCTAGGGATAGTGGCAAGGAATGAAATAGTAACTTCCAACTGGCAACCATAAGAAGAATCATTCTACTGTAATCACATCTTGAAAATCAACCTGAAACTGAAAAGTGCCATTTCCCTAGATTTTCATCATCATCTGAAGTAAAACCAAATTTGCAACTATCTTTACTTATTTTTATACTTTAAATTTTTAGTAGTTTAATTTCCTAAACCATTTCTTATTTCAACTGTTTAATAGAATAGATAAATAAGGAACAACCTTGAATGATTAAACTGATAAGTCTTTGTGGGTACGATAATCGGGAGTTCAAGTGCTATATTACATGACAACCACATGTACTTGCGTGCGCTTGGGTGATATTAAGTTTTTGGCACCATTCTGGGGACTTGAATATTGTTTGATAATTTGTAGGTTAGGATTTTTTTCCGTTATTTTGTATTTTACGTTTGTTTCTTTGTTTTTGTGAAGTTTACAGGGTTGTGTACTTAGTGTATGCCAAGTACGAGAAGTCAAGAATCACTTTGGCTTCTCTTGATCTTGAAATTGAGAGAACCTTCCGAAGGTTAATCATGGAGAATAATGAGTAGGCACCGAGAAATAATTTTGAGAGAGTTCTAGTGTTGAACTTTGCTAGGCCGAACTTGGATAATGCTTCTAAAGCGATCGTCATGTCGGCTATCACTGGGAACTTTGAGCTAAATGAAAGGACCATGCCGTTGGCCAAAATACTTACCAATATCATGGCAAGCCGCACGAGGATACCCATAGGCATCTGATGACATTCATGGAGATGAGTGAGAATTTCCATTACTAGAACATGTCAGAAGAATATGTTAAGTTGACCTTGTTTCAGTTCTCATTGATTAGTGAAGCTAAGGAGTAGCTTCAAAATGAGTCAGCAGTTTCCATCACCACATGGGAGGCTCTTTCCACCAAATTCATCAACAGGTTTTTCTCTTCAAGGAGAACTAAGGAGTTGAGAGGAAAGATCTCTGAGTTTATGCAGAAAGATGGTGAAACCCTAGCTTAGGAGTGGTACAATTACAAGGGTTATTTAAGAGATTGTCCACACCACATGCAGCCTAAGGAGATATTTGGGCACAACTTTATAGAGGATTTGAAACCTGAGTCAAAGATCCTGGTTGATGCTACCGCACAGGGACTGATTTTGTCTGACAGCTATGATGAAATTGAGGCTCTTTTGAACCTCATGCTAGCTGGGAGTCAGGATTATCAGGACTCAGGCAGAGGATTCTTAGCAGCTAAGGTGTTAGGGAAGCTTGAAGTATATGGTGTTGTGGAAATCAGAGTAGACATTAGCCAGCTGGTGAATGTGATTAGCAAACTTGTGACCACACCAACTGGAAGCCAAGTACAACAGGTACATCAGGTGCAGACTCCACCACCATTATGAGAGGTATGTGAAGAAGGACACACATATTTAGGTTGTCCACTTAACCCCGAATCAGTATTTTTTGTGGGACAGCAAGGTTATGGTAGAGGTTTTGTAGGTAATGGATATAATTAAGGGTATCAGAATGCAACAAATCCCCAATAGGGAGGAAATCTGAAATTTTGAAGAGGCTACTAAAAGTTTTAGGAAATGTTCCCTTCTTTCATGATCTATATCGTGCGATGAACGTCCTTTACTCCTCTAATTTATGCTATTCATATTTGAAGAATCATGCCTCCGCATCGTGGAAACGCCAGGACAAACAGAAACGGTAATGATCATGAGGGTGCCCATGATAGTGAGCATCAACCAGCTCCACCCATTTATGAGGAGCATGCACCAGAGCCATCCGCCCACGCTGAGTTTAGGGCGGCGATTCAGATGCTGGCACAGGCTATGACATCTCAAGTCCAAAATCAGACCATGGCACATTATCCTCAAAATGGGAATGCGACAACTGCTAGGGTGAGGGACTTTTTGAGGATGATCCCTCCGGAGTTCACAGGGTCGAAGGTAGATGAGGAACCACATGACTTTATTGAGGATTTTCTGAAGATCACCCAGGTTATGGGGGTGAATAATGGGGAAGTATTGATTTGACCTCCTATCGGCTCAAGGGGGTAGCACATATATGGTTCAAGCAATGGAGAGGTGCTAGGACAGCAGGTGCTGCCCCGATAGGTTGTGATGAGTTCCACACCGCGTTCATGGATCAGTTCTTCCATTGGGAGATGAGGGAGCTTAAGGTGGCCGAGTTTTTTAATTTGAAGAATGGAAACATGTCGGTCCAGGAGTGTGCCTTGGAGTTCACTCGGCTATCTAAATATGCTCTAGAGTTGGTGGCGGATCAGCGGGCTCTGGTGAGCTGCTTTGTGCATGGAGTAGCAGATTACTTGGACAAGGATTACCGAATTGACATGCTACACCGGGACATCAACTTTCCCTTTATTTTATCACATGCCCAGCAGATGGAGTCGGTCTATAGGAGGCAAAGAGAGGCCAAGAGGTCTAGGACTGACACGTATGAGGTTTCTCAAGCCAAGTCAAGAGGTGGATCATGTCTACAGCCCCATCACAGTCCATTGCTCTAGCTCCATCATCGGCTACCACGCCGTCCAGGTTCGGAGGTGACCAGAGGAGCAGGGATACAGGTTCGAGGGATCATGGTAGCAAGCAGGTGGAGAGAACCTTCCCAGTTTATGCAAAGTGTGGCAAGAACCTTCGGTGTGGATGCCTGTTTCGAGTGTGGAAAACCCGAACACAGGATCAGAGATTTCCCTGCAGCTAGTTCTACCGCTCCAGCAGCATAACCCCCTCAATAGGGTGCCTCCACTAGTTCAGCAGGCGGTCAGCGCAAAAACCAATTTTATGCCCTAGTACCCCGCCAAGAGAAGGAGGCGTCGCCAGACATGGTCACGGGTATGTTGCAAGTCTATCATGTTGGTGCATATGCCTTGTTAGATCCAGGAGCTACTTTATCTTTTGTGACCCCTTATATAGGTAGTAGTTTTGGAGTTAGTCCTAAAATTTTGTCAGAACTATTCTTCGTATCCACTCTGGTAGGTGAATCAGTGGTAGCTAGGCAAGTATATAGAGGTTGCCCCATCACTGTGTTGTATAAGGTTACATTTGCAGACTTAGTGGAGTTAGCCATGACTGACTTTGATATCATCTTGGGTATGGATTGGTTGTTTGCATGTTATGCTTCGGTTAATTGTAAAAACCGTGCGGTGGAATTCTAATCTCCAGGTGAGTCAGTTTTGGAATGGAAGGGTAACTCAGTTGTACCAACCGGTCGGTTTATTTCATATATGAAGGCCAGGAAGATGATCTCTAAGGGTTGCATGTACCACCTAGTTAGGGTTAAGGATGTGGAGTCTAAGACACCGACTATTCAATCAGTTACGGTGGTGTGTGAATATCCGGAGGTGTTTCCCGATGATTGGACAGGTGTACCTCCAGAGAGGGAAATTGATTTCGACATTGATCTATTACCCGATACGTAGCCTATCTCCATTCCACCTTACAGAATGGCTCCATCCGAGCTAAAAGAGTTGAAGGAACAATTGAAGGACTTGTTGGATAAGGGTTTCATTAGACCGAGCAAGTCTCCATGGGGTGCACCGGTTCTTTTTGTTCGAAATAAAGATGGATCCCTTCGAATGTGCATTGATTAGAGACAGCTGAATAAGGTCACCATTAATAATAGGTACCCCTTACCTAGGATTGATGATTTATTTGACCAGCTCCAGGGTGCCAGATGTTTCTCGAAGATAGATCTCAAGTTCGGATATCACCAGCTCAGAGTCCGAGAGTGTGATATTCCAAAGACAGCCTTCAGAACGCGGTATGGCCACTATTAGTTTGTAGTTATGTCTTTTGGACTAGCCAATGCTCCTGCATCTTTTATGGACCTGATGAACAGGGTGTTCAAGCAATATCTGGATATGTTCATGATCGTGTTCATTGATGACATTCTTATATTCTCCCAGAGCGAGGAGGAGCATGCCACTCATTTGAGAGTAGTGTTGCAAACCCTCAAGGATCGTCAGCTGTATGCAAAGATTAGAAAGTGTGAATTTTTGCTAAACTCGGTGGCATTTCTAGGTCATGTGGTATCAAGCGAAGGCATAAGGGTAGATTCCCAGAAGATTGAGGTGGTGAAGAATTGGCCCAGACCGGTGAATCCTTCAGAAATTCGTAGTAGCAGGCTACTATCGAAGATTTGTTGACAGCTTTTCATCAATTGCATTCCCATTGACCAGGTTGACTCAGAAAAAGATAAAGTTCCAATGGTCAGAGGATTGTGAGAAAAGTTTCCAAGAATTGAAGACCTGACTCACTTCAGCACCAGTGTTGACTTTACCCGAGGGTACTGATGGCTTTGTTGTATATTTTGATGCTTCGAGAGTCGGACTGGGATGTTTGTTGATGCAGCGTGGGAAGGTGATAGAATATGCCTCTCGATAATTAAAGGTTAACAAAAAGAATTACCCAACCCATGATCTTGAGTTGGCTGCGGTGGTGTTTGCACTGAAGATATGGCGGCATTACTTGTATGGGGTTCACGTGGACGTGTTCACGGATCACAAGATCTTGCAATATGTGTTCATGCAGAAAGATCTCAATCTTCAACAAAGGAGGTGGTTGGAGTTGCTAAAAGACTACGATATGAGTGTTCTATCCCACTCGGGCAAAGCTAATGTGGTTGATGATGCACTCAGTAGGCTCTCCATGCAGAGTGTGTCCTATGTGGATGAGGGGAGGAAGGAGTTGGTGAAATATGTCCACTGACTTGCAAGGTTGGGAGTTAGATTGATTGACTCAACCAATGGCGGCGTTCTTGTGCAGAATGGGTCAGAATCGTCCCTGGTGGTCTATGTCAAATCCAGGCAAGATGAGGATCCAATTTTGAGGAAACTAAAGGAATCGGCGCAGAGTCAAAAGATAGAGGTTTTCTCCCAAGGGGGAGATAGTGTTCTAAGATATCATGGTAGGCTATGTGTCCCGGACGCTGATAATTTAAGGATCCGAATATTGCATGAGGCACATGGTACCAGATATTCCATCCATTCGGGATCCACAAAGATATATCGGGACTTGCGAGAAATCTATTGGTGGGATGGTATGAAGAAGGATATTGCGGAGTTCGTAGCCAGATGTCCAAACTATCAACAAGTGAAGGTCGAGCACCAAAGGCCTAGAGGCGTACTTCAGGATATTAGCATTCCCACTTGGAAGTGGGAAGAGATTAATATGGATTTTGTTACAGGCCTATCTCGTACTCACCGACACTATGATTCTATTTGGGTGGTGGTAGATAGGTTAACCAAGGCTGCATAGTTTTTACCAGTCAAGACCACAGATTCAACGGATGGTTATGCCATATTATATATTCTGGAGTTGGTTCGACTTTATTGAGTGCCCTTTCTATTATTTCAGACCGAGGTACTCAGTTTACCTCCCAGTTCTGGCGGTCTTTTCATAGGGGATTGGTACCCGAGAGTACACCTGGATCGTAGACACGAGACAAGGAGCCCCGAAGACTCCAAGTCAACCCATGGCGTGAGCATAAATCTAATCCATTAACATAAGGCGGAAAGCTTAACTTAATAATCATGAAGTAAATAAAACTGTGACATGAAATATAAGAAACAACCATACATGATCCAAGCGTAAATAGCTGACTACTACAAAATATGAATTAAGGCCTCTAAGCATAATAGATGGGTTGAAGGGACATGACCCAACTAACCCCAACATACTGAAAACTAAAAGACAAACAAGATCCGAACATGAAGCCCTCAAACCATGAGGATCACCACTGAGAACTGAGAGCAGAGTTGAGAGCAAACTAGGGGCGATGCTGAACCTGTGAACTGGATCCTGAAAATATGTAGGTCAGTACTTGGAAGGTACTGAGTATGTAAGGTATGAAAGACAATGCTTAAAATTATGAAAGTTATAGGAGTGGGGACATCATGATCATAAAAATTAAAATCATAGGTATATTATAAGGCTCGAGATTTTCCAAAATATTCGTAAACCTGTCATAGTCATAACATGAGGGAAAACAGTTCATAAAACATAACTTGAGCCAAAAGAACATAATAATACATGCATTACAACAATGAGGAACAGTGGGAGATTTCTATAACCGACATACCTTATAGGAGCACACATGGAGCCCGACTTGTAAGCCTAGTCGGGAGGCTATCCATACCTTACCAGGGGTATTAACCATGAAAGGTGTGATATCACTCATGAAGTCCCCGTATGGTATAGGGGACAAATACTGAGGTGGTCCCAAACATAACCTACGGTGGCACATAGTTCTGAGATTCGGGGCGTGACCTAGCCCCCGAACCTAATGGGTTTTAAGTACTACTCCCAAAATATGCAACGTGCTCATAGAAAATTCATGCATGACATGATGACTAGTTAAATCATGATAATCATAACATGCTTGAGAATTCTTGATACTAGCCATGGAAATGGGGCCCTTAGTTTGGCCAAAATCATAGTTCATGAATCATAAGCGACATGTGGGCATTGCCCATAATTTCAATCATAACTGAAATGCTTAAATTTAAGGAAAACATGATCATAATAACATAAGTAATAGAAAACATGCTTTAAATTCAAAAGTTCATATCATGCTTTAGAAACCACCATAACCATGAATTTAACCAAAACCCCATGATTTAGGCACATGTGCTTTTCGGGATTTAAACCATCAAATATTGAATAAAATAAGTGAAAACAACCCAATAATTCAAACCCATGATTTTAGACATACTACATGTTCATATCAATTTTTGCGGAAACATGCATTTGGGTTATGACCGATCAAGAATTGGTAACTTTTAACATAGAATTAGGGAGAATTTGGGCATGGGTAGGGACTAAACTACCCATTCAAAACCCCACGTATCTGGAACTCCTTGATTCCTAACTCCCTTGCAAAGCCCTAGATGGAAACTTGAAGAACTTAAAGGTGAACACTTGAATCCCTTTCCTCTTCCCTCTCTACTCTTACAAGTATCAAATGAGGTTTATCATGGCTGATTTCCCCTTAAAAGACCCTATCCCGACCTCAAAACGACGTAGCATAGGTCTTAGGAGTGTAGGAAATTACGAGAAGGCCCTTACTAATTCGCAGAAAATAACTGTTAGGTGACCCTAATGGGTGACCTGACGACTCGTCAGGACGGGCCACGACTCGTCTCGTCACCCGTCAAGTACATTGGATACTAGGTCGATTGGGCTCGCAATGGGGAACTTAACAATTCGTCCCAAGTAACCACGACTTGTTACGCCCTTTCGTTAAGTACACTACCTCATCTCCACTAGAATCCCATGGGCTTGCTCACGACTCACCTCACATGTCGTTGGGACTGGCCATGACTCGTGGGGTCCCATTCATTAGGTACACAGTCAAACCTCCCAGGTAACCCCTAACCTCACCCCACAGGGGACCTAACGACTCATGGTGACTGACCACGAGTCGTTCCCACGCTCGTGGGGACCTCAACTCCTCAGCTCAGTCCAACCTTCCCACAAGCCACTTGACGACTCGTGGGGTCTCGTCAAGAGTCGTTGAATGACTCGTTCTGCACTACTGCAACATTTTCCAGATTTTTCCCCGTTTGACTTCTGGATCTGATCCTTGGGTTCCCGGGGTATAACAATATCTCCCCCTTGGGAACATTCGTCCTCAAATGTTAGAAACATGCAGAAAACTCAGAATCAAACAATCACCATATGTAAATACTAATCATTTATGCCGAAAACTTGCGGAATGACTACCCCCGAAAAGAATTACATAGTTAGACTGAATTTAGACATCACATACATATATCATATCATAAAACAAATTTGAACGCATGAACGGAACATGAAAAACTAAATAGAGGTTTAGGGCAAATATTGATACCTCAAACTGAAATTGAGCCGGTAGGGAACAAATGAGGGTATTTATCTATCATATATGCTTCAAATTCCCACATAGCTCCCTTGAAATGCTTATTTCTCCATAACACCTTTACTGAACTACTTCCTTGTTCCTCAGTCTTCGAACCTAGTGATCCAAGATTGCAACGGGAATTTCCCCATAACTGAGACTATCCTTCACACCTACAGTATCCGCCGGAACCACTAGAGCTGGATCTCCCAAGCACTTTTTCAAGAGCGATATGTGAAATATGGGATGAACTGAAGCTAACTTTAAAGGTAACTCTAACTCATAGGCTACTTTACCCACTCGTCTCAGAATCCGATATGGGCCAATACAGCGGGGCTTGAGTTCCCCTTTCCTTCTGAATCTCATTACTCCCTTCATGGGAGATACCTTCAGAAACACCCAATCATCAATCTTGAACTCAAGCTCTCTTCTCCTTACATTCGAATAAGACTTTTGGCGACCTTGAGCCATTTTCATCCTTTCTCTTATCAACAGAACTTTCTCCAAAGCCTCATTTTCTGAATCTTGACCCACTAATGAAGCCTCACTGACTTCAAACCAACCAATCGGCGATCTATACCTTCGCCCGTAGAGAACCTTTAACGGTGCCATTTAGATGCTAGAGTGATAGTTGTTGTTGTAGGCAAACTCAATAAGATGTAAATGCTTGTCCCAACTACCCTTGAAGTCAATAACACAAGCTCTCAACATGTCTTCAAGAGTCTTAATAGTCCGCTCTGCCTGACCATCTGTTTGCAGATGAAATTCTGTGCTGATCTTGACCTGGGTACCAAGTCCCTTTTGAAAAGATCTCCAGAACTGAGAGGTGAACTGGGTGCCTCCATCCGAATGATGGACAAGGGCACTCCATTAAATCTAACCAGATCTTGGATGTATAACTTAGCATAATCTTCTGCTAAATCGGTGGTTTTGACCAGTAAGAAATGAGCAGCCTTGGTCAACTTGTTGACCATAAGCCAAATGGAGTCATACTGCCTACGAGTGTGGGGTAAACTGGTTACAAGGTCCATATTGATTTCTTCCAATTTCCAAGTAGGAATGCTGATATCTCGGAGTACACCCCCCGATCTCTGATGTCCGACTTTCACTTGTTGGCAATTTGGGCACCTAGCTACGAATTCTGCAATATACCTGTTCATGCCATTCCACCAGTAGATTTCCCGCAAGGCATGATACATTTTGGTGGCAACTGGATGGATAGAATATCTAGATCCGTGAGCCTCATGCAACACCCAACTCCTCAAATACCCCATGTTCGGAACACATAAGCGGCCCTAGTACCGCAGTACACCATTTCCCCCTTTGGAGAAGACTTGTACTTTCTGTCTTTGAACAACTTCTTTCAACTTTACCAATGTTGGATATTCATCTTGTTTAGCCTTAACCTCCTCTACCAAGGACAATTCTGACCCGTTCTGGACTACTACCCCACCATCGGTCGAACCAACTAATCTAACTTCCAACCGTGCAAGTTGATGCACCTCCTTCACCAGATCCCTCTTATCTTCACTCACATGCAACGCACTCTCCATAGAGAGACTACTAAGGGCATCCGCTACTAAGTTGGCCTTACCGGGATGGTAAATGACACTCATGTCATAGTCCTTAAGTAGCTCCAACCACCTTCTTTGTTGAAGATTGAGATCCTTCTGCTTGAACACGTATTGTAAGCTTTTTTGGTCGGTGAATACATCTACGTGAACTCCATACAAATAGTGTTGCCACATCTTCAGAGCAAACACCACCGCGACCAACTCAAGATCATGGGTTGGGTAATTCTTCTCATGAATTTTCAATTGTCTGGAAGCATATGCTATGACTCTCCCATGCTGCATCAATACACACCCCAGTCCTACTCTTGAAGCATCAAAGTATACAACAAATCCGTCGGTGCCCTCCGGTAAAGTCAACACCGGTGCTGACATAAGTCTGGCCTTCAACTCCTGGAAGCTCTTCTCACAAGCCTCCGACCATTGGAACTTCACCTTTTTCTGAGTCAATCTGGTTAGTGGGGCTGCAAGGGATGCGAAACCTTCCACGAACCTGCGATAGTAACCCGCTAAACCCAAGAAGCTCCTGATCTCCGAAGGGTTTATTGGTCTAGGTCAATTCTTTACCGCCTTTATTTTTTGGGAGTCCACCCTTATACCTTCGCTTGATACTACATGTCCCAAGAATGCAATGGAGTTCAACCAGAACTCACATTTGCTAAACTTGGCGTATAACTGGTTATCCTTGAGGGTCTGGAGTGCTACCCTCAAGTGTGAGGCATGCTCCTCCTCGCTCTTGGAGTATATCGATGTCGTCAATGAACACTATCATGAACATGTACAGATATGCCTTGAATATCCTGTTCACCGGATCCATAAATGTTGCAGGGGCATTGGTTAGTCTGTAAGACATAACAACGAATTCATAATGGCCATACTGGGTTCTGAAACCAGTGTTTGGGATATCGCTCTCCCGAACCCTGAGCTGGTGATACCCGGACCTGAGATCTATCTTGGAGAAATACTTGGCACCCTGAAGCTAATCGAATAGGGCATCAATCCTGGGTAAAGGGTACCTATTCTTGATGGTGACCTTGTTCAAATGCCTAAGTTAATACATATCCAAAGAGAATCATCCTTCTTCCAGAAGAATAACACTGGGGCACCCCATGGGGATTTACTCGGTCTAATGAAACCCTTATCCAACAAATCCTTCAACTGCTCCTTTAACTCTTTTAGCTCGGCTGGGGTAATTCGGTAGGGAGTAATTGATATGGGTTGTGTGTGGGATAAAAGGTCAATCTCAAAATCAATCTCCCTCTCGGGAGGAGCACCTAGTAGGTCATCTGGAAATACCTCGGGATACTCATATACCACGAGGACTTACTGAATGGTCGGGGTCTCGGACGTGGCATCCTTAACCCTAACCAAATGATATATACAACCCTTAGCAATCATTTTCGGAGCCTTGAGATAGGAGATAAAATGGC
The DNA here is from genome assembly GCA_018107945.1 of Datura stramonium. Lineage (NCBI taxonomy): Eukaryota > Viridiplantae > Streptophyta > Magnoliopsida > Solanales > Solanaceae > Datura > Datura stramonium. The sequence continues at coordinate 487,794 of JACEIK010000076.1, read as the reverse complement.
CTACAGGTACCGTTAAACTACCCCTCTATTCTAAAGCTGGTTCACCTGGAAACCAAAACTCCACCGATCGGGTTCTACAGTTAATAGAAGCATAACATGTAAACAACCAATCCATGCCAAAAATAATGTCAAAATCAGTCATAGCAAATTCTACTAAGTCTGCAGAGGTAATCTTATACAATACGATAATGAGGCAACCTCTATATACCCGCCTCGCTACGATTGAATTCCCAACCGGAGTAGACATAGAAAACGGTTCTGACAAAGTTTCAGGACTGACCCCAAAGTTACTAGCAATGTAAGGTGTCACAAAAGGCTGTGTATCTCCCGGATCTAACAAAGCATAAACATCAGTATGAAAGACTCACAAATTACCCGTGACCAGATCGGGAGAAGTCTCTTGCTGATGTCGAGAGCCAAGTTCATAAAATCGATTATGGCGCTGGTCGCCGGCTGGACCAGTCGAAGTACCCTGCTGAGTAGGACATGCCACTGGGGCTACTGAACTGGCTACTAGAGTGAGGGCTCCACCACCCCCTGACCTGGTTGTGGGGCAATTCCTAAGCCTATGTTCGGGTTTGCCACACCCTAGGCAAGTATCTGAGCCCACCAAACACTTCCCTGGGTGGTTCATGCCACAAATAGCACAATATAGGAATGTGCGCTCTGTGCGTATGCTCTTTTGACTCCTCGAACCTGAGTCCGTGCTCCTTTGATCGTCTCGTGGCCTGGATGAAGATGGGGCTAGTATAATAGACCTGTGCTGGTACTGCTGGTGAGGCCCACCTCTTGGCCTCGACTGGGAAGACCTGTAGCTATCAGTTCTGGCCCTCTTGGGTTCTCTCTGCCTCATATGAGTTGCCTCCATCTGTTGGGAATAAAGGACTATCCATGGGTAGTGTATATCCTGATGAAGCATGGCTGTTCTACAGTCCTTGTCCAGATACTCGGCTATTCCTTGCATGAATCTGCTCACCCGCGCCCTCTGGTCCATCACTAACTCAGGGGAATAATTTGACAGGCGAGTGAACTCAAGTGAATATTATAGCACCATAACCTTCCCTTGTTTGAGGTTAACGAACTCGGCTGCTTTCAGTTCCCTTATATCACGAGGGAAGAACCTATCGAGAAACGTCATGTGGAATTGATCCCAGCTGATAGGGCCTGCTCCTGCTGCCCTACTGTCCCTCTATTGCTGGAACCAAATGTAAGCGACCTCCTTTAGCTGAAATGAGGCCAAGTCCACACACTCCTCATTAGCCACTCCCATAACCTGAGTGAACTTCAAGATCCCTTCAATGAACTCGTGTGGATCCTCGTTCACCCTTGCCCCTGTGAACTCGGGAGGGTTCATTCTTAGGAAGTCCCTAATCCGTGCTATCACTGCATTGACGTTCTGTGGAACATACGCAACCGCCTACTGGATGACCTGAGCGGCCATGGCCTGCACCAACATTTGAATAGCCGCCCAAAACTCGACGTGGTCAGTTGACTATGGTGCCTGGGGCTCCTGAACAGGTGGGGCTTGCTGACGCCCATTATCGTGGACACCCTTGTGGCCTTCATCATTTTTGTTCCTCCTTCCGATCATCCTCCTAGGAGCCATAATTTTCTGCAATCGCGAAACATACGAATTATAAGGATTGAGAGATTTCCACCGCACGATATAAATTATGAAAGAAGGGGATATTTCCTAAAACGTTTAGTAGCCTCTCCGTCATAAGTGTGGCGCACTTCCCATCCATGAAAAATACTCTACCTAACACGGCTTTCAGACTCCCTAGGACACATCTGAACCTATTTCTCTGGTACTAAGTTTGTCACGACCCGAGAGTACACCCGGATCGTAGACACGGGACAAGGAGCCCCGAAGACTCCAAGTCAACCCATGGCGTGAGAATAAATCTAATCCATTCACATAAGGCGTAAAGCTTAACTTAATAATCATGAACTAAATAAAATCATGACATGAAATATAAGAAACAATCATACATGATCCAATCGTAATAGCAGACTACTACAAAATAGGTCTGAAAGCCTCTAAGCATAATAGACTGGTTAAAGGGACAATACCCCAACTAACCCCAACATACTAAAAACTAAAAGACAAAAAAGATCTAAACATGAAGCCCTCGAACCGTGAGGACTCACCATTAAGAACTAAGAGCAGAGCTGAGAGCGAACTAGGGGTGATGCCAAACCTGTGAATCGGATCCTGAAAATATGTGGGTCGATACTTGGAAGGTACTGAGTATGTAAGGTATGCAATACAATGCTTAAAAACATGAAAGTTATAGGAGTGGGGACATCATGATCATAAAAACTGAAATCATAAGTATATTATAAGGCTCAAGATTTTCCAAAATATTCGTAAACCTGTCATAGTCATAACATGTGGTAAAATAGTTCATAAAACATAACTTGATCCAAAAGAACATAATCATATATGCATTACAACAATGAGGAACACTAGGAGATTTCTATAACCGACATACCCCATACGAGCACACATGGAGCCCGACCTGTAAGCCTAGTCGGGAGGCCGTCCATACCTTTCCAGGGGTATGAACCATGAAAGGCGTGATATCACTCATGAAGACCCTAGAGGGTATAGGGGACAGACACTGAGGCGGTCCCAAACATAACCTACGATGGCACGTAGTTTTGAGATTCAAGGCGTAACCTAGGCCCTGAACCTACTCGATATTAAGTACTACTCCCAAAACATGCAACCTGCTCATAGAAAATTCATACATGACATGCATGGCTAGTTAAATCGTGATAATCATAACATGCTTGATAATTCGTGATACTAGCCATGGAAATGGGGCCCTTAGTTCAGCCAAAATCATAGTTCATAAATCATAGGCGACATGTGGGCATTGCCTATAATTTCAATCATACTTGAAATGCTTAAATTTAAGGAAAAAATTATCAAAAATAATGTGAGTAATAGAAAACATGCTCAAAATTCAAAAGTTCATATCATGCTTTAGAAACCACCATAACCATGAATTTCACCAAAACCCCATGATTTGGGCACATGTGCTTTAAGGGATTTAAACCATCAAATACTGAATAAAATAAGTGAAAATAACCCAATAATTCAAACCCATGATTTTATACATACATGTTCATATCGATTTTTGAGGAAACATGCATTTGGGTTATGACCGATTAAGAATTGGTAAGTTTTAACATAGAATTAGGGAGAATTTGGGCATGGGTAGGGACTAAACTACCCATTCAAAACCCCACGTACTTGGAACTCCTTGATTCCTAACTCCCTTGCAAAGCCCTAGATGGAAACTTGAAGAACTTAAAGGTGAACACTTGAATCCCTTTCCTCTTCCCTCTCTACTCTTACAAGTATCAAATGAGGTTTATCATGGCCGATTTCCCCTTAAAAGACCTTGTCCCAACCTCAAAATGATGCAGTTTAGGTCTTAGGAGTGTAGGAAATTACGAGAAGGCCCTTACTAATTCACAGGAAATAACTGCCAGGTGGCCCTAACGGGTGACCTGACGACTCGTCAGGACGGGCAACGACTCGTCGTGTTGCTTGTAAAGTACACTGATACTAGGCCGACTAGGCTCACAACGGGGAACCTAACGATTCGTCCTTAGTGACCATGACTCATTATGCCCTTTCATCATGTACACTGCCTCATCTCCACTAGAATCCCATGGGCTTGCTCACCACTCACCTCACGAGTTGGTGGGACTGGCCATGACTCGTGGGGTCCCATCCGTTAGGTACATTGGTCAAACCTCCCAGGTAACCCCTAACCTCACCCCACGGAGGACCTGATGACTCGTGGTGACTGACCACGAGTCGTTCCCACGCTCGTGGGGACCTCAACTCCCTCAGCTCAGTCCAACCTTCCCACGAGCCACTTGACGACTCGTGGGGTCTCCTCACGAGCCATTTAATCACTCATTCTGCACTGTTGCAACATTTTACAGATTTTTCCCCATTTTACTTCCGGGGGGTATCCTTGGGTTCCTAAGGTATAACAAGATTAAATTAGTCTTTCAATGCAATACTATACTCTAAAATTTTTTAAACAATTCAATGCAATACAATACTCTTATGGAATGGAATATTCAGTATTTTTCAAGGAATATACAATAGTAGGTTAAAGTTGCTCTTCTTTTTCTATGCTAGTCGATTTTTCCCTTTTGATGACGGCCTCACTTGTGAGACACTGGCGTTCAGGCGATGCCGATTAGTGGGGACCCGCTCAATTGCACATGGAGCCAGTGAATCCTGCAGTAGTCCGGAGTAGTGCTAACTCATGTACCATTGGTGTACATTCCACGTCCACAAAGTGTTATACTTGTTTGATCGGCGTTTTGCCGGTGTCATCCAGTGGAATGTAGGTCCTCTTCTCTAAGCTTCATGCTTTTGTTTGATTCCTTGGTTTTTCACTTTAAATTGAATGCATGAAAAAACCAAAGAGAAAAAGCATGAAATCCTCCTAAATGACATGAAAATAAAGTAAAAGCTCATGTTTAAACGCTTAATGTGTTGGTAAAATACCAACTCATCAAACACCAAACTTGAATCATTGCTTGTCCTCAAGTAAGGAAATTCTTTGAAGCTGAATAATTGAAGTAAGAATGTCACACTACATGAGATTTTTCACAAGGGACCACTAGGACTAAGATAACCCCAAAATCGCTCACTGAATCAAAGGAAAAGAGAAGACTCAACACTATATGCAAATGCTTTAAGAGGTAATCACAAACAATTAGCATGATTCACAATGGTTTCTTTCATCCATAGCAAGGCGGCATGGTTAATAAAAATAAGCTTATATAGAATCTTAAGTCATTGGATTCACATTAAAAGTTTGCCTTACAACTCACTGCATTCTTGTCTCAATCACATCTTTTGGCACATGCAAGCATGTTCCCCAAGGAAGTGATGTCACTCACCTCAAGAGAGAGTCCCATTTAATTTTCAATCAATTCTCACTCAAAGGGATTATAGAATGAAATAAATATACTCACTCTCACAAAGAAATTCTCATACACACAACTTGAACCATAGGCTTGCCCTTCGTGTAACTCACCACTAATGTAGAACGCTACACTTAAAAAATCAATTAGGACTTTGAAGTCATAATGAAGGCTAGGAGTAAAGGTAGAATAACTTTTTGGTTCTACTGACTAGAACCTCCCTAATGTCCTTTTTGTGAACACATTTTTTTTCGTACTCCATTTTCTCTTGAGATCACCCCCACCTTATCTCTCCTTGATCAACATTTTCACTTTTGTAAAAAGAGCCACCCTTATATCTCCTTAGTTACCACTTGTACTCTCATCTAACCAAGAGGTAGCACCTTTCAACAATTCTCTTCTTTTTTTAAGGGTTAAAAGTTCGGTGCTACCTCATATTGGAGCTCACATCATTTTTCCATTTTCCTTTTGCATCCCCCAAACTTAGGATTTTGCCTAATTTCTCCCTTTTATATTCCCACACTTTTGGACTCAAGCTTCAATTTTGTAATTCTTCTCATAACTAGTACTAGGGAGGATGGGTGCCAAAAAGGGATTACAAAAGGATAATAGGCTTTTAATGTGGTTCTCAAGAAAAAGACTTAAAGGCTTAACATTGGAAAACAAGGATTTATGCTCAAGGAGGTCTTATAGGTGAAGTAGCTATCAAAAGAAATCCTAAAATCATGTTCTGAGTGCAGCTATATGTGAGATTTCATCTTGAGTCACACTTGGGGCAAATTCTAGACAACCATTTATGCATGAAAATTAAGCTAAAACCTCACCCTATAAAGCATCACCCTCCGAGGGGTTCACATAATTTTCATAACCACAATAAGAGTATGAATAAAGACAAGACAACATGTGAATCAAAAACACAAACTAGGATGTGAAACTTATGATGAAAGAGTACTCAACTTTTAAATTCAAATTCCCATTTTTCCTAAAAATCATTTTTTCAATGCCATTTTAAAAAAGTTTTGGTGGTACCTCACAAAAGCAATCAGAATAACCCACTCAAAAAGGACTCTAAACTCGACATTTTCCATTAAGAAATTCGCCTCTCAATCCATCATTAGGAAATGCCACCCAGTTCAACAATAAAAGAAAAGAAAAAACAAATCACTTCTTGGAAAAAGACCATGGCATAAAGAAAATCCTTGGAGTTTTTTTCTGACTACTATGATCAAATACGATTATTAAAACCTGGGTCAACAACATTTGACAATTTAGAATAACCCATCATTAGCACTAAAAAGTCAACATAATATCTTATCCCTTTTCAAAACCAGACAAAGTAGACGCAACAAACACAAGCAAATCATGAAAGGAAACACCCTACCCCCAACTAATAGATGACATTGGCCCCAATGTAATAGTTAAGAACAATCAATGGAATGAAGGCTCCTTGAAGGATCTAGCGAAGGGAACGAGGAATCCATGAGTAGGTAGCCTAATCAAAAAGCCATGAAGAATTCTTGGATGTGGAGGGCATCAACGGATCAGGAGGAAGTGTGAGTGGCTTGCTCCATGAGGATACTACCTAACAGTCTGGGAGGGTTCTAATCTCATGAAAGTCCTGTCCACAACACTGGGCCACCAAGATGGATACACTTCATAGAAGTGTGCATCCTCGAATGGGGTGGTCTTCTGTGGTATATTTCCTCATCCTATATCACTTTAGACGGGCTGTCATTGCCTACATACCAGTTATCCAGTGGGCTCCTGCTACTTGCTAGTCGGGTATCATCAGGGGCCAATATATTCAGATCGATGTCTTTTTGTGGTAGTATCTCCTGGAAGTTGTCAAGTTCTTTCCTTATGGCCACCACTTCATTTTCCAACACTTCAACTCTCGCACATAGGCCTCCCAATTTGTCAATTAATGGTTTCACGACTTTTTTGGTGGCTTGCTGAATCATGAAGGGAATAGACTTTGCTAGGTTCAACAATTGAAAATCATGAGCCCTGGACTTATGTGTCATCTTTTGGATGCCCTTTGCTGGTGGTGAGGTAGTCCTATTGGTTGGTGATGAAACCACTGCATTTTCATAGGACCTTGAAGGTGTAGAAATTGTTGGTTCCATAGTCAACTTGGGGAATCCTTGTCCGTCCTTGTGGATAAAGTAATCACCCCTTCATCCTTTACTATTTTGTCCACTAGGCTAAATAGAGAAAGTTGGCACGAAGGCAAAGCAAACTGATGAGGACATAATAGAGCATAGTGGTTGTTTTTTGCCTGGCCTTCCTCTTAAATTGTTCAACAATAATCTCCCCTACATTTATGTGTCTAGATCCATGATACAAGATACCAGGATTATGGTCTTACTTGAAACATGTGTTGTGTTTTTGGAGGGAAGGATGAGGGAACATACCAGATCAAGCCACATTCGTGCTTCAAATTTGAGATCATGCCGCTGAATAATGGCCTTTGCAACAACTAAATGTGGTTGACCCACAACAATAATTTTGGCCAACCAATCAAATTGATCATCTTTTTCTGCCAGTTTCCTTTTGAAGTCTTGAATTGAACACACTGGGTCAACCCAATAAATAGAGTTTATTTCATCTAGGGTGATGTGAATTTCTTGGCGCCACACCAGCATAGACGATAATCATGGCATATCATCAACTTGGTATTTGTGCTTTTAGATGTTTTGTCGGGCCCTATAAGAGGTATAAAACTCTCATACCAACTCGAGAAAGTAGGGATCCAAGGGCATTGTGAAAGACTCCCAATTGTTAATCTAGTATTAATCATAAATATCTGGGAAGTCATCCTTGAAGGAGTCAAAATTGAGCCTTTGCATTTATGGACCGTTTCTCCCTAAATTGGACATACTAATTTTTCATATTGTTGAGTCCAAAATGAAGTTGATCAATCCTCTTGCGCTTATTAGGCTCTTCTCCATGAGCTATGGCATCAGTCATTGGTGCTTTCTCTCTTCCATGTTGTTTAAGGGTGGACATGATTCTGTAAGACAATGTTAGCACCACACACTACTATGTTTCGAGTTTTTGATAATATGAAAGTGCGAGAAACAACTAAACTAAGCTAGAAATAAAAATCCAAGAATTGGATGATAACAAGATGAAACATCAACCGGTGACACAATTATGAAACGCCGGTGGAGATCCCCGAGTCGCCGCTGAACCGCAGCCTGGGCTGATAACTAGGAGAAATTATGGTCTATCGGCTCTACACTAGCGTTTCACCGGTCATGATACACGACGCATAGGTGAAATGTGGGTTTAGGGTAGTGGACTAAAGCCTCAAACCCACACCTGTGCTTCCGCCTGCATTTCGCGGGGTCTGACCGGCGACTCGTAGGTGGAACACCGCTCAGTATTTATCACCCCAAATTAGTTAGACAAAATAACTCAAGTTCATGCCTTACTAAACACATCCTCACATTATGATTTACTCACTCAAATATAACAACAACATAAAAATGACGATTTTGCCTTAAGAAAGACGTCACTTTATCTATCATCAGATGCATTTTAAGCACACGGGTTACTCAGACTTCACCCCTAACTATTATATAAACACACAACTATATATAGTATTTCTATCAAGATGAATATACACATCAACATATGCAATTATCACTACCCCTAACAAACCCACACTATGAATATAATTCAACAATGGAAAAGCACAATATAGGAAATGGGGAACATGGGTATGGAAAATTTTGAATCTAGCATGCTTAATTTTTGAACTCACGTACTCAAACAAAAAAACAATATAAGAGCACAAACACACATACCGATTGAGAAACGAGAACAAAAAGCAACTAGATTGGAGCTTGGTGTCTTGACCAATAATGGTTTCTCCAACAATGAGAACTTCTTTTCCTTAGTGAGAGTTGTGTGAGGTAAGGTAAAATGAAGAGAATGAGAGGGGAGGATTTTATAGGCTGAAAAGAGTGAGAGTGATTGGTGGGTGAGAAGGTTAATTTAATGGTGGGGAGTTGGAAAGGTGGAACAATGGGAAATAGGTTATTGGGAAGGTAAAAAGGTGGAAATGTAGGTTTTTGGGGATTTAAAAGGGTTTTCCCAATTTTTGAAGAGCCATGGGTCGGGTCAGTCAATGGGTTTGTTCAAGATTTTAAATGAAGTTCGTACCTCCGCCTATGCTGAACCTACGACCACCAGTGAGTACCGACATTTCGCCGCTTCAAGCCCAAGTGACCTCTACTCTTGCCCAGTCACTATTTGTGGCTATGATTTACCGGTGTTCCGTGGATTTCTACCTGCATTTCACTAGTTATTCGTAGTTCACTATCTTGTGTCAAAATTTTTATCAGGTATACTAGCTGAAGCCCCGGCACTGTGCCTGCATTTTGTGATTTTCTATTAGCGTTTCGGAAGTAAGGCCCCTGTTCCCTCTTTTTACTCTCAGCTTTCTGCCTCTCTTGTGCATTGGTGCGGCGGCTCACACTTGAGAACCTTCATTTCCCAGTTCTTGCGCCGCAATTTCCCTATCTTTATCTCACCTAATTCTTCATCCAATCAATCCTACAAAATAATATCAACAAAAACATCAAAGCATCAAATATAAAAACATTTGGGTTGCCTCCCAAGAAGCTCTTTTTTTAACATCATGGCACGACCGATATCTCCTCACATCAATTCTCTGGAAGTTTATCCTCTGAGTCAACCTCAGTATCACACACTTTATCTTGCTCTACCTCCGCATTAAAGACCGCTATCACCTTGCACTCATTCGGGGGCTTAGTAGTTTGACAAACCTTGAAGGTGACATCCTCACCTCCCACTCTAAATTTCAACTCTCCAAGCTCTATTTCCACCAATGCTATTCCAGTGGTCAGAAATGGTCACCCCAAAAGGATAGGGACCTCTGCATCCATATCGCAATCCAACACGACGAAGTCAGCTGGAAGGATAAATTTTTCTACCCGAACCAAAACATCCTCTAACACCCCCACATGTTTCTTGATGGATCGATATGATATTAACAACCTCATTGAAGTGGGCTTGGAATTCCCCAACCCCATCTTTTTGAAAATAATAAGAGGCATCAAATTTATGCTTGCCTCGAGGTCACATAAGGCCTTTTTGAAAATGCACAGTGCAATTGATCCAGGGATAGTAAAAGCTCCAGAATTCTCTCTTTTGGGAGCAAGGTTTCTTGCCAACATTGCAATACAATGGTGTGTTACTTCCCCTACACCAGCATCAACAACCTTCTTTTTCTTCACAAATTCTTTTATGAATTTTTCATAGCCCGACACTTGGAGCAATGCATCCACCAGAGGTATATTTATGGATATTTTGCTAAACATCTCAATTAATTTTCAAAACTGGTTGTCCTCCTTCTTTTTTGCTAACCTATAAGGATAAGGAGGTGGAATCCTAGGCTTTTGGCCCATTTCGTTAAAGCCTCCTTGCTTGTTTCCTCCTCAATAGCCTTCTTGTGGTCCACATCAATTCCCCCCTCAACAAGTTCTTCTATTTCATCAACACCGTCTGGTGCTTTTGGCACCTCTTCATTCACATCACTTCTTATTCTGGGGTCAACAACATTCTTTGGCTTAATGCCTCCATCAACCAACACCATCCCACTCCTTATGAAAATGGCCATACAATGATTGTCCTTCTTGGGATTAGGCATTGTGTCACTAGGGAGATTCTCTTTCATTTTGGGATTTATTTGAGTAGACAAGTGATTCATTTGATCTTCTAAGTATTTTATAGAAGATAAATGTGAACTCACTACTTGGGAGAGGTTAGACACATACCCTTGAGGTCCTTGGCCCCCTGTCCATAGATTTCACCCTTTTTAGCACTCTAGCCAACATTTCTTCAATCTTGGAGTTTCCAACGTCACTCACACCAGGTTGCAATTGGAGGTTTTAAGCCTTAGGAGGGGGAACATATGGGTTCGAGCTTCGATAATAACATTCTTCATTACGGTTTTGCTTACGATTACCCCATCTTTCATTTCTTTCAACCCAACTGCAGTTGTTGAAGTTTCTCCAATCTTGATTCTCTTACTTTGGACACCAAGGGCCTTGGTTGGAACCTTGATATCCTAGGTGAGAATCCTGCATTTGACCTGCCATGAATTAACATTCTTTCTCATACCAAGGTGGTGAAGCTTCACCCTCATATTGCATGGGACCTTGAGTCCCCACAACATTGATAGTCTTGGACCCGATTCCCGTAACATGCTTTGTCATTAATTCGAGATAGGTCATCATCTTCGCTAGGGTCTCTCTCTTTATCTCTTTTCTCATCTCAGCAGTCACAAGAATTGAACTGGCTCCACTTGAGGGTACTTTAGTGTCCCTCGTGTGCCATGCTTAATTTGTTTTGGTCATCCTATCCGTAGAAGACTTGGCTATCCCATAAGGGTTGTCCATGAGAGATCTGCCAGATAAGTTATTTTCCACTTACTTGTTAATGGAATCAAAGGATCGATAAAAACTCTAAAGTAGCACTCTATTCGGTAGCCCGTGGTTTGGACATAAGGCCACGTTGTTCTTGAACCAAAGCCATGCTTCATGTAAGGGTTCATCCAGTATTTGGCTAAAGTTGGTAATATAACCTCTCAACTGCAACATCCTTGATGGAGTGAAGAACCTATCTAAGAAGGCTTCAGTCAATTATTGCCATGAAGAGATGCACCTCGGAGGAAGCTCCTTGAGCCACATGGTAGGTTCTTCAGTCAAGGAAAATGGAAAGATCCTCAGTCTAATCGACTCTTGACATATATTGGTAATGTTGAAAGGTTGGAATATCTCAAGGAAATTTTGAAAATATCAATTAGCATCCTCACTCGGTTGTCCTCCAAAGAGTCCTTTCATTTGTAGCAGGTGTAACATCATGTTGGTTACATAAAACATCGCATTCCCTACCGTGGCTTGTAGGCGAATGACACCTGCTACATCGAGCATCATTGGATCATCATTGTAACACCCCGGAAGGGCCTACAAATAGATTCGGGAGTTGAAGTTGAAAACTATAGAAAACCTGGAATTTTCACTAGTACGACTCGAGGTACGAGGTCGTGGTAAGGACCTATGACTCGTGACTCGAGTGGTGAGAAAATCAGGAGCCTGAGGTTGTGTCATGGGTAGTCCTACGAGTCGAGGTGAGAAAGTACGACTCATGGTTAGGAGTCATGGGGAATATCTCAGTGGTGGCAGAGTGAGTCGTCATGGGTCATGGTGCAACGAGTCGTGGTGAGGAGTTTTGGGTAAGTCATATTAGTTTGGGTGGATGGTACCGCTGTTGATAGTATGACCCGTAGGATGCTGGTACGGGTCGTCGCCAAATTCAGAAAATTTGGAAAAAAGGGTGAAGTGACCACGAGAGGTAACCACGAGTCATGACTTGATGGTGCAACTCGTGGCACGACTCGTGGTCGGGAGCAGAACTGCTTTTCAGGAAAATTTCAGTACGGGAAAATTCAACTTTTCTATGGTTTTGGGCCCTAAACCACATCGTTTTGAGGTCGGAAAAGGGTATTTAAGGGGTTACAACTCTTGCTAAGTTCATTTTTTCAATTGCAAGAAATAGAGAATGGAGTAGGAAGGGTTCGAGCAATTTTCTTAAAGTTTTCACTTAGGGTTCTTCAAGGGAGTAGGAATCACGAAATTTCCAGGTGTGCGGGGTGTTGAATGGGTAGTTTCGTTCCTATCCATGCTCAAATCTCTCTTAATTTCTAGGTTAAAGCTGCCAAATTTTTATGGGTCTTTATGAATTTACATGATTCTGTAGAATTTGAAATGAGCTTACTGTAGCATGTCCAGTTTGTGACTTTTGAATTTATTTGGGCTGATTTTACTTGTTTATTCTATATTTCATGATTTAAATCTATATAAGTATGGATGCCCAATTATGGGGAAATTTTTAGTGAATTTTATGGTCAAGGTGATTTCCAAAAGCATGAAAGAGTTTCTCTTACATTTTAAGCATGTCTTCAAGTTCGATATCTCATGCTATCATGATCGTTTTCTTATGAATTTAAACATTTCAGGTGTGTTTGAAACTATGAGCAATGCGTACATGTCGCTTATGAATTATAACTACGATTTTAGACGACTCACGGGCCCAATTCCATTGATAGAAAATACAAATTCTCAAGTATGTCATGATTCCCATGTTTTCATTAGCCATTCATGTCATGTTATGGATGTTATGAGCACGTTGCATGTTTTGGGAGTAGTACTTAACATCGAGTAGGTTCGGGGCCTAGGTTACACCTCGAATCTCAAAACTACGTGCCATCGTAGGTTATTCTTGGGACCTCCTTAGTGATTGTCCCCTATGCCCTACGGGGTCTTCATGAGTTATATCATGCCTTTCATGGTTCATATCCTTAGCAAGATATGGACGACCTCCCGACTAGGTTTACAGGTCGAGCTCCATGTGTGCTCATGTGGGGTATGTTGGTTGTAGAAACCTCCCATTGTTCCTCATGGTTTTTAAGTGAATGCATGATTAAGTCTGTTGGCTTAGGTTATGTTTTATGAAATGTTTTCCTCACATGTTATAACTATGACAGGTTATGAATATTTCGAAAGTACTGAGCCTTACGATATACCTATGATTTCAATCTTATGATCATGATGTCCCCACTCCTTTAACTTTTATGTTTTAAGAATTGTTTTGCATACCTTACATACTCATTACCTTCCAAGTACTGACCCACATATTTTAAGGATCCGGTTCGCAGGTTCAACATCGTCCCTAGCTTGCGCTCAGTTTGCTCAGTGATTAATGGTGAGTCCTCATGATTCTAGGGCTTCATGTTCAGACCTTGTTTATCTTTTGCTTTCAGAATGTTTGGGTTAGTTGTGGTTCTTGTCCTTTCAACCCGTCTTGTTGATTAGAGGCTTTCAGACTTATGTGTAGTATTCCGTCATTTATGAATGTATTTCGGTTTGTCATCCCTTACATTTCATGTTATGATTTTCAGTTAGTTCATGCTTGATAAGTTAAGTTTTTCGTCTTATATGAATGACTTAGTATTATGCTCACGCCATGGGTTGACTTAGGGTCTCTCGAGGCTCTTTATCCCGTGTATACGATCCGTGCATACTCTTGGGTCATGACAAACTTGGATTAAGAGTAATAGGTTCAGATGTGTCCTAGGGAGTCTGAAAGCCGCGTTAGGTAGAGTCTTTTTCATGGGTGAGAAACGCGCCACACTTATAACGAAGAGGCTACTGAACGTTTTAGGAATATTCTCTTCTTTCATGTCTATGTTGTACGGTGAGAACCCCTCCATCCTTCTAATTCATGCTTTTCGCGATTGCAGAAAATTATGGCTCTCAGGAGGATGATCGGAGGGAGGAATAGAAATGATAAAGGCCACGAGGGTGGCCATGATAATGGGAGTCAGCAATCCCCACCAGTTCAGGAGCCCCAAGCACTGAGCCAGCTGCCCAGGCCAAGTTTCGGGCGGCTATTCAAATGTTGGCGCAGGCCTTGACCGCTCAGGTCAACTTGCAGGTTGTTGTGCATGTGCCACAGAATGGCAATGCAGCGGCAGCCTGGATCAAGGACTTTCTAGGAATGGACCCTCCCGAGTTCACTGAGACAAAAGTGGATGGGGATCCACACGAGTTCATTGAGGGGATCTAGAAGGTCATTCGGGTGATGAGAGTGGCAAATGAGGAGTGTGTGGACTTGGCCTCGTATCAGCTGAAGGAGGTCGCTTACATTTTGTTCAAGCAATGGAGGGACAGTAGGGCAGTGGGAGCAGGCCCTATCAGTTGGGATCAATTCCACATGGCATTTCTCGACAGGTTCTTCCCTCGTGAGATGAGGGAATTTAAAGCAGTCGAGTTCGTTAACCTCAAGCAAGGGAAGGTTATGGTTCTAGAATATTCACTTGAGTTCACTCGCCTGTCAAAGTATTCCCAGAGCAAGTGATGGACCAGAGGGCGCGGGTGAGCAGATTCGTGCAGGGAGTAGCTGAGTATCTGGATAAGGATTGCAAAACAACCATGCTTCATCAGGATATGGACTACTCATGAATAGTCCTCTATTCCCAGCAAATGGAAGTAGCTCACATGAGGTAGA
Organism: Datura stramonium; assembly: GCA_018107945.1. Taxonomy (NCBI): domain Eukaryota; kingdom Viridiplantae; phylum Streptophyta; class Magnoliopsida; order Solanales; family Solanaceae; genus Datura; species Datura stramonium. The sequence continues at coordinate 472,728 of JACEIK010000076.1, read as the reverse complement.
GAGAGGCCAAGAGGGCCAAAATTGATAGCCACAAGTTCTCCCAGCCTAAGCCAAGGGGTGAATCTCACCAACATACCCTGTGGTCTATTACACCAGCTCCATCTTCAGCCAGTACTCCATCCAGGCCATAGGACGGTCAAAGGAGTAGGGCTTCAGGTTCGAGAAGTCAAAGTAGCAAATGCACATTCCCATATTGTGCTAATTGTGGCAAGAACCACCTAGGGAGATGTTTGGTGGGCTCAGACGCTTGTTTCGGGTGTGGCAAACCAGGACAAAGACTTAGGGATTTCCCTGCGGCTAGGTCAGGGGGTAGTGGAGCCCGCACTTCAGCAGCTAGTTCAGCAGTTGCAGTGGCACGTCAGACTTAGTAGGGTGCTCCGACTGGCTCAGCTGGCGTCCAGCGCTAGAATCAGTTTTATGCACTTGGCTCTCGGCAGGAGCAGGAGACTACTCTCGATGTGGTTAAGGGTATGTTGCGAGTATTTCACCTTGATTCTTATGCTTTATTAGATTCGGGAGCCACACTATCTTTTGTGACAGCTTACATTACTAGTCATTTTGGAGTCAATCCTAAAATCTTTTCCGAACCATTTTATGTATCTACCCCGATTGGTGATTCAGTCATAGCGAGGTGGTTATATAGAGGTTTCCCTATTACAGTATTGCATAAGGTTATCTCCGTAGACTTAGTAGAATTGGCTATGACTGATTTTGACATCATCTTAGGCATGGATTTGTTTTTTGCATGTTATGCTTCTGTTAATTATAGAACTCGGGCAGTGGAGTTTCAGTTTCCAGATGAACCGGTTCATTTTATTTTCCTAATTCCACAAAAGCAAGAACACACGTTTGGTGATAAAGGCTTCTTGATTCGTAATCAGGAATATAGGTCAAAAAAAGAGTTATCCATTTTAGAATGTAGGGGTGGCTCAGCAGTACCTGTAGGTCGCTTCATCTCTATCTCAATGCTAGGAAAATGATTTCCAAAAGGGTTGTATTTACCACTTGGTTAGGGTTAAGGATGTTATGTCTGAGACCCCGACCATTCAATCAGTCCCTGTGGTGGGTGAATATCCTAAGGTATTCCCAGATGACCTTCCAGGTGTTCCTCTGAGAGGGAGATTGATTTTTAGATTTACCTTTTGCCAGACACGCAGCCCATACCGATTCCTCCCTACCGAATGGCCCAAGTCAAGCTAAAAGAGTTAAAGGAGAATGAAGGATTTTCTAGATAAGGGTTTCATTAGACCAAGTAAGTCCCCATGGGGTGCTCCAGTGTTGTTCGTCCGGAAGAAAGATGCATTCCTACGGATGTGTATTGACTATAGATAGTTAAACAAGGTCACCATCAAGAATAAATAGCCTTTACCCAGGATCAATGACCTATTCGATCAGCTTCAGGGTGCCAAATATTTCTCTAAGATAGATCTCAGGTCCGGGTATCACTAGCTCAGGGTTCGGGAGAGCGACATCCCAAAGACTGCTTTTAGAACCCAGTATGGCCATTATGAATTTGTTGTTATGTCCTTTGGACTAACCAATGCCCCCGCAGCTTTTATGAATTTGATGAACAACATATTTAAGGCATATTTGGATATGTTCGTGATCGTATTCATTGACGACATATTAATATACTCCCGGAGCGAGGTGGAACATGCTGCACACCTGAGGGTAGCAATCTAGATCCTCAAGGATAACCAGTTATATGCCAAGTTCAACAAAATTGAATTTTCGCTGAAATCAATTGCATTCTTGGGACATGTAGTGTCAAGTGAAGGTATAAGGTTAGACTCCCAGAATATAGAGGCAGTGAAGAACTGGCCCAGACCGGTAAACCCTTCGGAGATCAGAAGCTTTTTGGGTTTAGCGGGTTACTATCGGAGGTTCATTAAAGTTTTCTCATCCATTGCTACCCCGTTGACTAGATTGACTCAGAAAAAGGTGACGTTCCAATGGTCAGAGGATTGTGAGAAGAGTTTCCAGGAATTGAAGGCAAGGCTCACTTCAGCACCGGTGTTGACCTTACCAGAGGGTACCGATGGCTTCGTTGTATACTATGATGCTTTGAGGGTCGTACTGGGATGTGTATTGATGGAACATAGGAAATTCATAGCATATTCTTCCATACAGCTAAAGATTCACGAGAAGAATTACCCAACCCATGATCTTGAGTTGGCCGCGGTGGTATTCGCTTTGAAAATATGGCGACACTACTTGTATGGGGTTCATGTAGATGTATTCATGGACTACAAGAGCTTACAATACGTGTTTACCCATAAAGAGCTAAATCTTCACAACGGAGATGGTTGGAGCTACTTAAGGATTACGACATGAGTGTCCTTTACCACCCGGGTAAGGCCAACTTGGTAACAGATGCCCTTAGTAGACTTTCCATGGGAAGTGTGTCACATGTGATGGAAGGTAAGAAGGAGCTGGTAAAGGAGGTACATCGACTTGCACGTTTGGTAGTTAGACTAGTCAACTCGACCGATGGTGGGGTAGTAGTTCAGAACAGGTCAGAATCGTCCTTGATAACGGAGGTAAAGGCTAAATAGGATGAAGATCCAATATTGGTAAAGTTGAAAGAAGCTGTTAAAAATCAGAAGGTAGAAGTCTTCTCTAAAAGGGGAGATGGTGTGCTTTGGTACCAGGGTCGCTTATGTGTCCCAAACGTGGAGAATTTAAGGAGTCAGATGTTGCATGAGGCTCACGGGTCCAGATATTCTATCCATCCAAGTTCCACCAAAATGTATCATGCCTTGCGAGAAAATTATTGGGGGAATGGTATAAAGCGGGATATTGCAGAATTTGTAGCCAAAGTGCCTGAAATTTCCAACAGTAACAGTTGAGCATCAGAGACCAGGGGGTGTACTTCAAGACATCATCATTACTACTTGGAAGTGGGAAGAGATCAACATGGACTTTGTAACAGGTTTGCCCTGCACACGTAGACAGTACAACTCCATCTGGTTTGTAGTGATAGGTTGACCAAGGCTGCTCATTTCCTACCGGTCAAATCTACTGATTCAGTAGATGATTATGCGAAGTTATACATCCGAGAGTTGGTTCGACTGCACGGAGTGCCCTTGTCCATTATATCATACAGAGGTACCCAGTTCACCTCTCAGTTCTCCAGATCTTTTCAAAATTCCATCCACAAACAGATGGTCAGGCGGAGCGTACTATATAGAATTTGGAGGACATGTTGAGAGCTTGTATCATTGACTTCAAGGGTAGTTGGGATGAGCATTTGCCTCTCATTGAGTTTGCCTACAACAACAACTATCACTCCAGCATTCAGATGGTGCCTTTCGAGGCTCTTTACGGGCGACGGTGCAAATCACCCATTGAGTGGTTTGAAGTTGGTGAGGCTTCATTAGTAGGTCCAGATTAAGTTCATGAGGCCGTAGAGAAAGTTCAGTTAATAAGAGAAAGGGTAAAAACGACGCAAAGTCATTATAAATCGTATGCGGATGTGAGGAGGAGAGAGTTGGAGTTTGATGTGGATGACTGGGTGATGCCACGCAAGTGTATGAGTTGTACAAGTAATATAGTGGCCCTTTTTAAGAGCCGGATGTCGAACCCATAGGGACTGGACAATTTCAGCTAATTATCAAGTTCAAGTGTGATATTAACTTTCACAAGTGTTGATTATAGAAGTTTTCGATAAATTCTATTTAAATCTAGGGGTGGTCATCGAA
>JACEIK010000076.1:416477-434666 GCA_018107945.1 Datura stramonium | reverse complement strand
AAATATGCCCCTTATCACCTAGGAGCAAGCCTCTAGCACTCTTGATAGGGTGACAAAAACAAACAGGGCATGGCACACACAGGAGGCAGACGCAGCAGCCGGTACATATGCTGCTGGTTTGACTGCAGACCAACATAGGAAAGAAAAAGAGTGTAACTAGGAGTTGTCTCATATACGCACATCATTGGATTTGATTACTAAGCATATCATGGCAACTGGAGCCAGAAAGGTGAACGTAGTTGGGACACAAGGACAGGAGTCAGGGCCAGGCCACTCAGATTCTGAGGAGGAGGCAAACTTCTTGGATAACTAGGTGGTGGGTTTCCGAGCCAACGCCCAAGGGTATGAACAAGATCCTTGGTGCCAAGATTTAAGAAACCAAAGTCAGAACCAATATAGAGACAACTATAATCAAAATGGATACAGAGACAGAAGCCGAGGTCATGAGGGCGAAGGAGATTGGAGAAGAAATGATGGCTACCTCAACGATCGAGCTAGAGTGTACATGCCTCCCAATGCACGTGAGGGGGAGACCGGACAGTCAAAGTTAAAGAGCATGATGACTGAGATGCTAAAAAAGGTGAGGTCCACTGATTAGCAGTTAAAGGAAATCCGGAGTGATATATCAAGCATGGTCAGAGAGTGGAGTCACATATGACAGCTATCAAGTAGATTGAACAACAATTAGGGCAACTATTAGAATCTATGAACCCTAGGAAAAAGGGTACACTACCTAGAAACACAGTCCAAAATCCAAAGTATGATGGTCATTGTATGGCTGTGATGACTATGAGTGGAAGCCCACGGTTGACCTCGCTCTATTAGTTGTAGTTGTAGTTGAAAGGCAAAAATAGTGTGTGATTGAAGATGATGACGATGTCACTGAGAAGGAACATAATGAGGATGCTGAGTTGCTAGAGGTCCCAATTGGTGAAAAAAGGCCTGAAGTTGAATAAGGAGAAACACAAATTAACAAGGCTATTCCGCGACCACCGCCACCATTCCCCCAAAGAATGAAGAGAAGGAGGAGAATGGTATGTTTCAAAAATTCTTTTCATTGCTCAAACAATTATCTGTTAACATATCATTGGTCGAGGCGTTAGACAAAATGTCGGGATATGCTAAGTTCATGAAGGACCTTGTGACGAAGAAGAGGTCTGTGATTCATGAGCTCATTGATAATGTACATCATTGTAGTGCCATAGCTTCACTGGTCCTGGCCTAGAAAAAAGGAAGATCCAAGTGCTTTTACCCATTCCATGCACAATTGGTGATGTTGAGTTCACAAGGGCACTCTGTGATCTGGGAGCAAGCATAAATTTGATGCCACTGGCTGCGTTTAAGTATTGGGATTGGGAGCCCCCACACCGACTACCATGCGACTGCTGATGGCGATAGACCTATGAAGAAGCCTGTGGTGATCCTGTTCGATATGCTTGTCAAAGTTGACCGGTTTATACTCCCAGCAGACTTTGTGATCCTTGATTGCGAGGTTAATTATAAGGTCCCCATCATTTTAGGGAGACCATTCATCGCTACTGGGAGGGCCTTAGTGGATGTGGAGGTTGGCCAGTTAAAGTTCAGACTAAATAAAGAAGAGGTCACCTTCAACATCTACCGGTCAATGAATCACTTGAAGGAATATAGAGTGGTCTCAGTGATAAAAGATGAATCTGAGTACCTTGACGAAGTCTGAGTAGTCAAGAGACCTACATCGTGTTGNAGGGATGGACATGATAAATATGAGCAATTTTTGAGTGATTATCCCATGAATCTGAGTACCTTGACGAAGTCTGAGTAGTCAAGAGACCTACATCGTGTTGCGACGTTAAATCAGGCACTGCATGGGAGGCAACCTATGGATGGTGAAGTCTGAGTAGCCGCAAGTATGTTCCCTTTCCTATATACTTGCATTCTATCGTTTGGGGATGAAGCATGATTATCAAAAATGGGAGGGGGTGTACTGGTATTTTTTGGGGATTTTTGGTTTGTCCTAGGGTTTTTCTTGCCGTGTTTCTTTTTCCCCGGGCATACTATCTAGTAGAACTGGTGTGTTTAGGATTTTATTTTTGTATAATTTTTTTAATTAGAAAGTAGCTTAGGAGTACTCAACCAATAAATTGCACTAGTTTTGGATTTCTAAAAAATTGACCATGTTTAAATTTTTTTGATGAATTAGCTGTGTACTTGTGATTGAGTGCATGATTTCTGTGGATATTTTAGTGTCATTTAGTATATTAGCATGAGTAGTTTTTGTTAAGCCATGAATAAATCAGACTGGTAGAGTGAATATAAATCATGTACCATTAGTGAGTGAGATCTGATACCGAGTTCAATACTGTGTAGAGGATCTAAAACTTGCCCTGTTGGTCTTCGCATAGGTTTTAGGCTGGTTGGTTAGGAAAGGATCATAGTCCCTTTTTGTTGAGCTCATTTTTAGCCTAAAGAACCCTATAGAAAGCATATGATTCCCTTGATCCAAGTTTTTGAGCTTTAAATAGACCATTTTTTTTCTTTGATTAACTGATTAACCGTACCCATTTTTATAATGAACCTGTTTTGGCCCTGGTCCCTCCTTGGACGTTATGAACCTCAACATATGAAAAATGCCTAAGTTGAGGGTGGCTAGAGTAGTGGTGCATAAAGAAATGGAAGGTAAAAAGGGAGAGAAAAGAGAAAAAAGGTGAAAATGAGGTGTGATGTGATAAAAGAAAAGAAAATATTGAAAAAGAAAAATACAAAAAGAGAATAATGCATGAAAAAGTTTAAAAACACACCACACACATACAAGTGCATAAATATGGTGAAAAGAGAGGAAAAAGTAGAAAAAGAAAAAATGGTGAAAAAGTGAAAGAATGGAGCCACATGTATGTAGTTCCAAGGAGTGGTTTTAGTCACTCAAAAATTTCCATTTCTACCTTATCCAGCCCGAAAGCCTATATAAGAATGTCCTATAGTGATCCTAACCTAACCATCTAAAAGACTGAAGTAGAGAAAATAATGGCAAGCCTATGGTATCCGATATGCAGTATTTGTAACTTCTTTGTCAGAGTGAGAGTCTTGCTTGTTCAGTCCCACGTCATATATTTTGCTATATCTGTGAGTGGGGGACTTTGTTTTTTGTTGTGAGGGTACATGGTTTGTGTTTAACTTTTCCAGTGGTCTGTGTGAAATGCATTGATGATGACTTGAATACCTGTTAATATCTAGATGACATGTCTTGATCCCTGTTTATCATGATTTGTGGTTTCTTTTAGTGCATGTGCTAATATTGGTTCCCAGGAAAAGGGTCAAAAGCTTTTGGAGTTATAGTGCAAAATTTTGTTTGATATTGGTTGTAGTTTCCTAGGTTTGTTTCTAGTTAAGCGTCGTGTTTAGTTTTTCTTTTTTTTTTATTCGGATAAGGACATGCAAAAATCTTAAGTTGAGGGTGTTGATGTGCTGTGAGTTTACAACACTTTCGACGCTTAAAACTGAGAAAATAGCATGAATTTAGGTATGTTTAAATGGATATAAGGCACTTTTACATTGATTTTAGGGAAAATAAGTGTTGGAGCAAAGATGTGCAAAAGAAGCCTCAAAAGGAAGAAAATCAGTTAAAGTACCAGTCTCAGTACGAGCCGTACCTTGATTGTATGAGCCGTACTGAGAACCGTGATGAAAGTCAGAAGGCTGAATTGGGAAGAAGGCAACCTATGACTCTTAGTAAAAGCAATATCACAATGGTGCGATCCATTTCTGAAGTCGTGGAAATATTCAGAAGAAATTGCACAAAGACAGACTCCTGGTACAAATGGATTTACAAACCGTGGCATCAAGTACGAATCGTACTAGGAGCCATGGTGAACTTCAGAGGATTTTCAGTACTTGGCAGAAGTTCAGACACTATAGACAGTATGAGTCATGACAAGAAGGTACGAGTCGTACCACAACACTCATGAATAATTCCAAAAGATGTCTAAGTTCTCAGGGCCAAACCACGGAAGCCATGTACAACTCCTAGGATTGATGTATGAGTCATACCAGGACACCAACATTATCCAAATCTATAGCAACCAAGAACTTATGGACAACAGGTATGACCCGTACAATCTTGCTACAGGTAGTAGACAAATCGTGGCACAAGCGACACTAGATATGGAAAACTCCCTGTTAGCTTAGAAAAAGGTTTCTAATGTCTTTGTAAATATCCTTTATGTTTTATTTTAGGGAGAGAGGGGACTGAACTGAGTTTTGTTACATGTGAATAGTTACTCTTGTGGATTTTTATCGATTTTTGAGGAGTAATTCTTGGGATAAAATTCTTGACTTCTCACATTGTTCTTGAGGTTGTTCTTGAATAATCATATATGATTTTCTTCCAATTTTCACTGTAAGTATTTAAATTATGTGTTTTTTATGAATAAATCTCAATCTTACAACCATGAGAGGCTAAAACCACCACAACTTGGGGTTGTGCGAAGGTTGGCAAATTAACAAACTAGGGTGGCACAAAAGTGATTCAAAACCGATGCAAAAAGCTTGTATTGTATTCTCTTTGTGTTTAAACGTTTATTAACGGTGTACAACATTAGGCCTTGCCCGAATTCTTTACTTACTTGAACCAGAGAGGTAGAGATAGGAAAAGAGAATTACAACAAAGTCTTGATCTTTACGATCACTGTATTAACTTGAGCTGTGGTCGTGTGAGAGTAAAATTTGGAACATATTGATAAAGGTTAGTTTTAAATTTCTCATGAGACCTGACCCGATGATTGAGTATAGTCATCCAATAGGGATGAACCAGTCGTTTTGATGAACCCTAGTTATCAGTTCTACAAGTAAGCATTGGGATTGATCACGTGTGTATACCCGAAGTTGTTATGACCCATGGGGAACACCTACCCTAGTTTTCTTCAAATCTTGATTTAAATCACAATTTTAGTCTTTTCTCTAACATTGTTTTCTTGAAACCCCCAAATTGGAGATAACTCACCAACAAGTTCACTTACCGTCATTAGTGTAGATTTTTCATATTCCCAGTGTGATCGACCCCAACCTCTTAGCGGGGTTCTTTATTGATAACGTCCTCTTCATACTTCATCAGAAGATATGAGTTTGAGCATTATCATCTATCAATGGTATCTAAACCTCCTCTGGCTATCTTTCTCGCATCTGTATCTCATGCACAACAACTCGGATCTCCTCTAGATCAGCTTAAAGGCTAGATATATTTGAATAAATCATTGCTTCACATCTATGACCTCTAAATGGGAGCTCAATGCCTCATGACAGCTCCTAAGTATGTCCCAAAACGGCTCTTCTAAAGAGCTTGCTCAATTATTGTGGCCATGAAGACCGACAAGTCCTCTATGAGCCTAGCCAACTGCCTCTCCTTTCTATCCAATCTCAAGGCCAAACTAGTCAATGAGATTCTGGAGGTGAGTAATGGCCTTAGTTGTGTGGCCGACATAGATATGGCAGTGGCTGGATCTACTGTTGCTGCAGGGTTTGCCTTATCGATGGGCTATGATGTGGGCTCCACAAACTGGATGCCTTGACCCACAGTAGTGGGCTAGCCTGGTAAGATGGAGCTAGTATGGATTGAAAAAGTGACCATAGAGTCATCTCACATCTTTGTGATATCGGTAGAGTCATCTCACATCTTTGTGATATCGATCACCGACAAGAATTGTTGAATAGGTCCTCCATTGGCAGGATCGGCACACCTGCCCTTTGACTTGATACTGTGATGAGGCATGGATATAGTAGGGAGGTAGCAATCTGAATAGCTATGTCCTTGAGCTCCACACTAACCATCTAGTCGATGTATATGCTATTTTTATCCATGATGGATGCCACAACAAGAGCGTATCCAAGTGGTAATTTGTCGTCACTCTTTGTTGGGCATATTTTTCTACAAACCATGTTCCATCAAAACTTGGAAGGAAGCAGGAGCTCTCTTTTGAAGATATCAGTTGTCTCAAGTGTAGCCCACACTAGTGTGTCCCTGGCTATAGCTCCATCCATCAACCTCTAGTTGCCATCCCCGGGCAACTATCTCATCACAGGCTAATCATCTCCCAAGTAGTATCGTTTGATCGCCTCCGGGATGATATCAACTGACACTCCTGTAATCATCATAAATGTTAGAGGCTCAATATGCATCTTCCACACAGGGTTTGATCTTAAGAGGATCATCCCATACACCACATAAAACTCCCGGACTAGTGTCTGAATTTACTGACCCACTGGGCATAACAAAAACTAAAAGTGCTGGAATATAAGTTGCTCCATGATGTCAAGGTACAACTCTAAGACATTAGAGCTAATAGTCCACTCCTCTATAATACCCCGATGAGGTCTCCCATTGATGGTGTCTCGTCCCTACAAGTAGAGCTCTTTGGCACCCTGAACAGCCTACTAAAGTCTATACATCTCCTCCCACTATTTCTGTCTCAACTCTGCTGCAACTGTTGGAAGAGAGGAGGTTTGACTGGATGCTTCCCCCTCAGCAGACTTGTTGGAGGAAATGTCTATCTGGACCCCTCTAGACTAGGCCTGATCATGGTCTACACTGGACTAGGATGAAGATCCCAGAGCCGGTGTCTCTACAGATGCCACTCAAACTAAAGGAGTGGGTGAAACCTCTGTTGTCTACTCGGTGGTCGTCTTGCTACCTTGAGGCAGGTGCTCCTCCCCATCTTTATTCCTGAGTTGGGACCTTTTTGGTGTACTAGACTTTCTTTCTATGAGTACTACTCATTTTGGTGCAACATACCTATGGCCGTGCACAAATTCATCAAAACATGGACTACAGCTAATTATGAAATCAGAAGAAAATAACACATGACGGCTGAAAGAACGGTTCGTACTATGAAGAGACGAACTGTACTTTACACCATCAATTAACTCCAGTAACTTCCCATCCACCATTTCATTAGACGGTTCAAGTTGCTGACTATCCTTTCAATGGGCGGTCTATCTCTTGAGTCATCCTTTGACTCAGAGAACTAGATTGTTCGGGTTCAATTGACGGAGCGACAGACGGGCTATCGTTGGAAGAGATGGTCCATTAATTCATCCGTCCTTTAGGGGTTCAACATTTTTCCAACATTATGGGAAATTCAATTTTTGAAAAAATCTTGGACATGGGACGAGGATATACCAATTTCAAGTCCAAGAAGATATTTATCATCGTTTAAACACATTCATACAATCACCTAAGCCCCGTCCAAAATTCTAGCAATTTTAACCCATGTTCTCCCCTCCCCCCCCAAGTCATACTCCAACCATAGGTTCACAATACCCCCAAGTCAATACATTATGCATATAACATTAGGCATTAAAAATGAAGCTCAAACTGGACGATTATGTACTAAATGATTGAAGTGCTCATGTGCTTGAGTGAATAAATGCACGAACTGTTAGGGGTTTCCAAACCCTAGGTCACGATTGCGTGTGGTGTGCTAGTGATAGGTGCTAGGCAAAAAGTAGTTTTAGCATTAAAGTAACAAAAATGGATGATTTTAGCAATGGAGAAGAGAAGAAGTGAAGAAGAAAGTAAGGGATAGAAGCTTTAGCGTCACGAAAAAGTGTCGAGAAATCTCTTGATTTTAGTTTTAATAGCGATGGATCGGTTTGGGTCAACACATGGGTGGCTAATTAAAGACCAGCCCAGCCCATATAAGCTGCCATCCCCAAAACTAGGGGAAGGCGCGATTGACTCCCGATACCTGATTAATCAAGAAGCCAACTATATAACATCTATAACTGTTACACTTAACCGTCTAGGTCACCTTCATCGTCAATTGGAGTACAAACTGGACCAGTAAGATCTCAATAGTACAACATAAATAACTTAAATGTTGATAAACCTGTGACTATGCTAAACCAAGCCACAAAAATATGACAAGGCTATAAACTGAATAACACTATACACACTAAGTCCACAAAACCTCTAAAGAGTAAACTGAAACTGATGGTTGGAACAGGTCTCCAACCTACCCATAACTATAACTCAAAACTCACGCTAAAAAAACTAAGCCCTAGCTCCAGGAAGAAAGGAGCATACCAACACATCGTATAATCTTAAGAACTACTATAGAAACTGGAAATCTCGACCTCTACTTGCATCTGCAACACGAACACAGGTCCCCAGACGAAGGGTCATCAGTACGAATGAAATGTACTGGTATATAAGGATGAAATTATAAATGTGAGATAGCAGTCCTATAATAATTGAATCAACGCATAAACATATAAAGGATAGAGATAACCTGGAACTCTGCAACCTATAACTAATAACAACTCACTATAACAAAAGTGAACTCACGATAACTGAACCAGGAATAAGGAATAGTAACAACCTGGAATCCTGGAAATCGAAACATGATAATATCTCTATAATGAGGTGCAAATGCAACTAAGTAATTCAAAAGAAAAAGATATAACTGTAATACTGACGACCAACTGACCATAAATTCATATATAAAATCTGTCAAGTTGGTGTACCATACTGAGGTAAAAGAAAAATATCTCCAGCTGGTGTATCATACCGGGGTAAAATAAAAATATCTCTAGCCGATGTACCATATCGAGGTAATATAAGAATATCTCCAATCGGTATATCATACTAGGGTAAAATAAAATTAAATCTCAATCGTAATCATAAATGGAGCCGATAGGGCTTATACTGAGTCAATTTAGCACATATAGCATAGGAATGCTAAATGTTTAATGTGTAGCCTACATAGACCTCTTTCGCAATACATAACCGCAAGTGAGCATATATAACATGTAAAGGTAGAAAATAACACTTAAATGCATGTATTTAAGACTCATACAATTTATAAGAACGTGTAGATGACATAAGAGTTTCAACAAAATTTGTAGACCATGTTCGAAGGGACATTAGAGCTTGAAAACTCAGTAACTTAGCATTCAGCTTAAGGGAGAAGGGTTAGGAAGTCTCCCCTTGGCTTCACATATGTCATAACAAATACAAGGAAAGATAGAAAACTATGTCAAGGTAAAACCTCTGACCCTGGTGATAATAACCCTCCTCGGGTAATCTGTTGGAGAAACTAAATACTTGTCACGACCCGAACGTAGTGCTGGATCGAGACACGGGACAAGAAACCCTGAGAGGATCCAAGTCGACCCATATCATAAAAATAACATCTAACTCAATTAATAAAAGCGGAAGATCAACATAATAAACATTGCGGAAATCTGAACATAGCATAACATTAGAACATACAACACGAGCCTGAAGTTGAAAAATAATCTATGTCTGAAAAGCCTTTATTTCTGATGAGTTGATGGGACAAGACCCCAACTAACTCTCTAAGCCTGAAAATGAAAATGTAAAGATAACTGATAAGGAATGGACCTCGGGATATGAGAACTCACCAACTGAGACTGGATATGCTACTCTAGAAGGCTGGCTAGCAACGAGGCTGAGTTTGAATATTGGAGCCTGTATCATAAAACGATACAACATAAAGTATGCGGTCAGTATTTGAAATGTACCGAGTATGCAAGGTAAGTAAAACGGACAGTTAAAATACATAAGAGTTCATAGGAGTAGGACAACATGATCATAACGTAAATATCATAATGTAAACATAAGGGCTCAAGGTTTTTAAAACATTAGTAAATCAATCATAATCATACTCATAAGAGAAAAGCTTTATTAAACATGTCTTGAGCCAAAGTATATGATCGTATCGATGCATAAATAATGAGGAACATTGGGAGATTCTTATAACTGACATACCCCATATGAGCACACATAGAGCCCAACTTGTAAACCCCTAGTTTGGAGGGTGTTCGTACCTTTTCAAGGGTAGAACCATGAAAGTAGGTGTGATATCACTCTTGAAAGGCCCATTCGGGCGAAAGGGATAGTCGCAAGGGAGGTCCCATCATAGCTATGTTGGCGCGTAGTTTTGAGACTCGGGGTATGCTTGGACCATAGGTCTACTCGGTGTTAAATACTACTCTCAAAACATATATAGTGCTCATAGGATGATAGGGAAAACATACATAAGATTTATGGGCTAGTTAAATCATCATTATCAAAAGCATACTTGAAATATGTGAACTATCCATTAAATAAGGCCCGTGAGTCGGCCATAAACATAAATCCATAAATCATGAAATTCATGCATACTTGTAAAAAATGTACATACTTGATATCTCATAAATCCTTGATAAGTACTTGAAAGAAATTATATCATAAAGCTTAGATCATAGTTGGGATAATTTAGATTAATATCATAGCGAAATCATAACTTGAGTTTTCATAAAAACAAACATAATTGGGCATAATTGGATTTAAACTCAAATATATCAATTTATATTCAAAAGAGTCATAAAATCTGCCCATAGATCATAAAATATGATTTAATACATGAAGGGGATTGACCCATCGATAGATCATAATGAATTTCACAAGAATTGACATAAACCTTATGGATCATGAAACTTGACTTTTAGAATTGGAATTTCATAAAATTTGAGAAGAGTTAGGGCATGAGAGTGAAAGTGACTCTAATTGATAGCCTCACATACCTAGGTAACATGATTCTACCCTCTTCCTTGAACACCCAAAGGAAATTGAAGAATATTTGAGGAAGAACCTTTTATGAACTATGCTTGATCACTCTCTAAACCCTTAAACTTGCATTCATGAGTTTTGAATAAGCTAGAATGACTTAACCCATGTTAATACACTCTATTTTGGACTTAAAAATGATGTATTTTAGGCTTTAGAAACATAGGAGTTACGAAAAAACTCTTAATAAACTCGTAGGGAAGAAGAAACTGCCAGCCCCAACGAGGGACTGGACGAGTCGTCATCTATGGAAACGACTTGTGGCCTGCCTTCGTCAAGTACACTACCAAAATTCCTCTGAGAGTCACCACGGGGGACACCCCGATTCGTGGTGTACCCAACGAGTCATGGTGACCAATCCGCTAGGTACACTACCTAACTTCTTCTTCCTTCAAATCATCCTTGACCATGATTGACTTACGGAGTCGTGGTGCGGACCATGACTCGTGGTCACCCCAAAGTCAAGATTCCAAACCAAGGCCAATCTTCCCCCCACGAGTCACTTCACGAGTCGTGGCACACCCCACGGGTCACCGGACAACTCATCCTGTGATCTGATGCAGAAACTTCAATTTTCTTCATTTTAACTCCTAGGTTAGATCTTAGGGCTTCCAGAGTATAACAATATCCCCCCTTGGGAACATTCATCCTCGAATGTAAATCGTATAGAAAAGCATAGAAATGCAATCAACATACTCCAATACTGAACATACATGCTGAAATCTGACGGAGTGACTAACTCTGATTTGAACTACGTGACTGAACTAAATTCTTGAATCACACATACATCCATTTGCATGAAAGAAACTGGGATACAAGAGATGAAAATGAAACTGAATAGAGTATTAAGGAGGAAACTAATACATCAAGCTGGAACTGAGCCGGAAGGGAATAAAAGTTGGTATTTAACCATCATATCTACTTCGGCTTCCCACTAGCTCCCTCAACATACTTATTCCTCCATAAAACCTTAACAAAAACTACTTCTTTTTTCCTCAGCTTACAAACCCGCCTATCTAATATCTCCACCAGAACCTCTTCATAATTAAGGCTTTCTTTCAAGACCCGAACGTACACCCGGATCGTAGACACGGGACCAGGGACCCCGAGTGACCCCAAGTTGACCCATGACACATGCATACATCTAATCTCATTTAATAAAAAAGAATACTTAGCATTAAAACATAACGGAAATGTAAGAATAGCGTAACAACTGGAAGTACTAGGCATCTACATAAGCTGAGTTCTACATCCTGTCTAAAAGCCTCTACTACATAAGATGGGTTGATGGGACAACATCCCTAACTAAACCGACCAATACTGAAACATAAATAACATGAAAGTCTGTCAAATGTCCCTTGGAACATGAAGAATCACTAATAGCTGAGAGCGAGAACTAAGGTGAACTAAGAATGAGGATGAGCCTGAGATCCGGACCCTGTATCATGAAACGATACTACATAGAAAGTATGCGGTCAGTACGTGAAATGTACTGAGTGTGCAAGGTAAGAAAAACGGACATTTAAAAGTAAAATAAACTCATAAATAAACATAGGAGAAGGATATCATTCTTGTATCTTAAACTTCATAAGTAAACATAAAGCTCAAGACTTTCAAATCGTTCATAAATCATTCATTATCATAATCGTATGTCAACTTTATCAAACATAAATTGAGCCCATATCATAAATATAACAATGCATAAAACATGCGAAACGATGGAAGGACTCATCTTAACCGACACCATCATGGTAAAGCCATTCATGATGCCCCACCTATCTTACTCAAGTGGGCAGAGCCGACTCTGGCTTTCCAGGCAAGGGTCGTGCATTAGGCATGATATCACATTTGAGGGGATCGGTATCAATACAATATATAACATTAGAACCCATGGTGGCATGTGGTTATGAGACACTGGCGTAGTCCTTTGAACGCCGGGCTGCTCGGTGCTAGACACGGCTCCCAAAAATATGCATATAGCCTCATACATAAATCAGTAACATCATACAGTAAAATTCAATGGCCAAAATATAACATCTATCATCATTGATCCCCTTTAAAACATGCATATATAAGAACCAAAGGCCCTTCTCATTGGTCGACATCATAGATCGATAAATCATGTAATTCGTTTCTTAAATCGTAAATCATTATTCAACATGTGGGCATTGCCCAATACTTTAACATACTCAATTCTTTTCAAAAATATGCTCATAAACATGGGAGCTTGAAATCATGCTTTTTCATCATCAATAAACTCAAAATACTGAATACTCATCATAAATCATAACTTTCATGAACTTTAATCAATGGGCATTTTAGATTTAAAAATATTGAAACATGATTTTAAAGAAAATAATATAAAACCTGCCCATCATTCATAATTCAATAATTAAAACTCAATTAAATCATACCCACAAGAGAAATCACATTTTCATGCATTTGGGTAAAACCCCATAGACTTGAATAGGAGAATTCATAAGTTAAAACGGAATTTGGGTCATGAGCATGAAAGGATTCACCCATTCTAAACCCTACATACCTGGGAATGAATTGATTTTGAAGTTCCTTTAATACCCACAAAGAAATTGATGGAAACTTGGAGGAGAAGACCTTGAATCTCCCTAAAACCTCTCTAAAAGCTCTTGCATGGGAATGGTTTTGCATTAGGGACTTAACCCACCTTAAGAACCCTATTCTGACCTTAAAACGACATAGTTTAGGCCTTAAGGGTTTAGAAAATTATGAGAAGGCCCTTACTAATTTGCAAAAAATAACTGCCAGGTGGCCCTAACGGGTGACCTGATGACTCGACAGTACGGGAAACAACTCGTCGTGTGGCCCGTTAAGTAGACTGCCTCATCCTCCATTAAAAGTCCATAGGCTTGCTCACGACCCACCTCACAAGTCATTCGGACAAGCCATGACCCATCCGTTTGGTACACTGGCAGCTTCTTCTAACTTAACCCCAACCTTACCCCACGAGTGACATGACGACTCGT
Source organism: Datura stramonium (assembly GCA_018107945.1). Taxonomy (NCBI): domain Eukaryota; kingdom Viridiplantae; phylum Streptophyta; class Magnoliopsida; order Solanales; family Solanaceae; genus Datura; species Datura stramonium. The sequence continues at coordinate 421,064 of JACEIK010000076.1, read as the reverse complement.
GAGGACTGGCCACGAGTCGTTATCTCCCACGTGGGGACCTCGATCCTTCCTTTATTCCAGGCCTGCCCACGAGTCACTTGATGACTCGTGGGGTCTCCTCACGAGTCATCCCATGACTTGTCCTATCCTGCAACATAAATTCTAAAATTTTCCCGTTTCAACTCTCGGGTCCGATCTTTGAGCTTCCGAGGTATAACAATATCTTCCCCTTGGGAACATTCGTCCTTGAATGTTAAAAACACACAAAAGACGTAGAAACATGCAATCATCATATGCAAATACTGATTATTAAAATAAAAACAAACGGAATAGCTGCCTCCGAAAAGAACTACATAAATGAACTTAATTCAGACATCTCAACATATACCATATAGTAAAACAAACCTGTTTGTATGAACGGAACAAGAAAACTTATTAGAGGTTTAGGGAAAAAACTGATACCTCAAACTGAAACTAAGCCGGTAGGGAACCGGTGTGGGTATCTAGCCATCATATATGCTTCGGCTTCCCACGTAGCTCCTTCAACATGCTGATTTCTCCATAATACTTTAATTGAAGCTACTTCTTTGTTCCTCAGCCTCCGAATCTAACGATCCAAGATTTCAATGAGAATTTCTTCATAACCGAGGGTGTCTTTTTCTCAATGCTGTCTACCGGGACTATCAAGGCTGGATCATCCAAACACTTTTTTAAAAGCGACACATGAATGACGGGATGAACTGAAGGTAACTCCGATGGCAAGTACAACTCCTATGCCACTTTACCAACTCTTCTCACAACCCGGTAGGGACCAACATATTAGGAACTAAGTTTCCCTTTCTTTCCAAATCGCATCACTCCCTTCATGGGAGAATACCTTCAACCTCAACTCAAGATCCCTCCTCCTTGCATTCGCATGAGACTTTTGGCGACTAAGGGCTGTTTTCAATCCTTCCCTTATTATCTGAACCTCCACTGTAGCTTCATGAACTGAATTTGGCCCTACCATTGCTTCCTCACCAACCTCGAACCATCTGATGGACGATCTTCATCTCTTCCAGTAAAGAGCCTTAAACGGAGCCATCCCAAAGCTGGCATGGTAACTGTTATTGTCAGCAAACTTAACAAGTGGCAATGATCACCCCAACTACCCTCTTATTGAAGTACCCCATCTCCCCCTTTGGAACAACCTCTACCTTCTAATCTGACTGACCACCTTCGACCTTACTAAGATAGGATCCTCACCTTATCTAGCTTTTCCCCCGGTCATCAAGAAAATAAAATTCTAATCCATCCTGAACCATGACACCACACCTTATACTTAAAGTCATGATAAACACACAAAACATTCAAATCCACTCGAAGCTCATCTGGAATCCTCCGGACACAACCCAAATATGCAATTCAACTGTAAAATACATTCCAGGCCTGTTGGAATCATCAACCACCGATATCAGGTTGTTTTATCGAATGTCAACCATGGTAAAACTCAACCTCCTTGCAGTTCCTGACTTAACCAAAAAGTTCAAATTACTCCCGATCACCTTGGGACCCACGCAACTACCCAACTAAGTCAAAAATCACCATCTGGTACTAATAGAACTTTCAGAACCCCAATTCGAGCTCGTTAACCTGAAATGTTGACTTTGGTCAAACCTCTCAAACTTCATACCTCCTAAAAATTGAGAATCTTATCCAATCTTCATTGGATCATCTTGGAAATTGTGTCATCCATCTCTACAAGTCATAAGTGGCAAAATAAATATACAGAAAGGTTCAAGCTAGGGAAATGGGTCAAAATCAAGAAATGACCATGTGGATTGTTGCACTTCTAGGTTTTGGCTAATCATTTCTCTTTCTAAACTTCTACATACCTGACACCTATAGCAGGGGTAGGGAGTTATCCTGGACGTACAAATCTTAACTATCATTTACATCGTGGGGACCACCCATAGAGCCTAGAGTAAGGAAATCATGAGCATGAATTATTCAACGAATCCAAGTTGGGCATGTAACTGATATAAAACGATTCTCATGAGCAGATAAGGCAGATCTTAAGGACTTAGTTTATAAAGCTGAGCGTACTAAGAGATATGAGCTGACATATGCAACGAGGGTCATGACATGAAGCCGAATTATGGAGTCATGGAGTAATGTTGGGATCGTTGATTGACGGGGTTGCCCATCATCGTAGAGTTCTGAACGTAAGCATGGGTTGAGCGCAACAACAAGCGACATATGAGAGAAACGTTTAAATGAGAATGGGTAAACTATCCCTAAGTACCATCCCTAGAACTATCATTCTAGGGCTCTGGGACCCTTTGTTACAGTTGCACTAATATCACTAGCTCCAGACTGCCCATTCACCTCCAAAGCTATCGCTGAATATTTCATACTCTTAGCCTTTGCCTACCTCCCACAAAATAGATCTCATACTAAGGTGCATACAGGAATCCCCTACCTTGTACAGCAGGCTCTTGGAACTAGAAATCGAGGTAGGTTCGATGGAGAAGCATATAACATACCTGAGAAGTACATCTGAGGTCGACCACCACTCGCTCTTGACACCCTATGTTGTGGAGGTGGGCAACTTGCTGGAACTGATGGAGAGGGATTCAGAGCACAGCCTTTCCAACCATCTCGCTTGGCTACAGTGCAATCCTTGTGTTTATGACCGAGTTGGCCACAATAAAAACAAATATTTGAACCTACCAAGAATTCTCCTCGATGGTGCTTCCCGCAACGCCCGCAAGTTAGGTAAGTAATCTTCCTCACCCGGGGCTTGTATCCCCGAGCTTGGGCTTGAGACTTCTGAAGGATTTGAGAGTGACTCCCACTACTCGACCCTTGTTGGAACCCCTCAAGGTCATCGACCCTGGGCCTCTTTTTCTCCCTCCTGCCCCTTCTATACTTCCCAACCACACTCGAGTTACCAACCTCCGGTGGGCTCTCTTTCATGAGTCCTTGAGTACCAATAGCTGCGGCCTCCCTGATAGGGTTCACTGGTGCGATAGCCCGCCGGCTAGGCTAGGTGATCATAGCTCGAATCTACACTCTAAGAGAGGCTCCGAGCTCCACACCAGTAACTTGCATGGAATCCATCGGAGTTGGTGGTGCTGGATGAGTTCCATCATTGTTCTGAGAAGACATGTTTTTTCACATGTGTATCGCATGAGTTAGAGGAAGGGAGAGAGTTAAACTCATGGAAAGAGGTAGAATCATGAAGGAAGGGAACATTTCCTAACATCTCGTAGCCTCTTCGTCATAGGTGTGGTGTGCTTCATGCCCATGAAAAAGACTCTACTTAACGCGACTTTCAGACACCCTAGGACACTCCAAACCTATTGATCTGATACCAAGTTTATCACAACCCGAACATACACCCAGATTGTAGACACGGGACTAGGGACCTCGAGAGACCCCAAGTCGACCCATGGCACATGCATACATCTAATCTCATTTGATAAAGTGGAATACTTAGCATAAAACATAACAGAACGTAAGCATAGCGTAACAACTGGAAGTACTGGGCATCTACATAAGCTGAGTTCTACATCTTGTCTTAAAGCTTCTACTACATAAGATGGGTTGATGGGACAACATCCCCAACTAACCCGACCAATACTGAAACACAAATAATGTGTAATTCTGTCAAATGGCCCTCGGAACATGAGGACTCACTAATAGTTGAGAGCAAGAACTGAGGTGAACTAAGGATGAGGATGAGCTTGAGATCCGAACCCTGTATCATGAAATGATACATCATAGAAAGTATGCGGTCAGTACGTGGAATATACCTAGTATACAAGGTAAGTAAAATGGATATTTAAAAGTAAAATAAACTCATAAATAAACATAGGAGAAGGATATCATGCTTGTATCTTAAACTTGGTAAGTAAACATAAGGCTCAAGACTTTCAAATCGTTCATAAATCATCATCATCATAATCGTATGTCAACTTTATCAAACATAACTTGAGTCAATAACATAAATATAACAATGCATAAAACATGCGGAACAATGGGAGGACTCGTGTTAACTGACACCATCATGGTAGAGCCTTTCATAATGCCCCAACTACCTCACTTAAGTGGGCAGAGCCGATCTTGGCTTGCCAGGCGAGGGTTGTGCATTAGGTGTGATATCACATTTGAGGGGATGGTATCAATACAATATATAACATTAGAACCCAAAGTGGCACATGGTTATGAGACACCGACGTAGTCCTTTGAACGCCGGGCTGCTCGATGCTAGAAACGGCTCCCAAAAACATGCATATAGGCTCATACATAAATCAATAACATTATGCATTAAAATTAATCGGATAAAATATAACATCTATCATCATTGATCCCCTTTAAAACATGCTTATCCAAGAATCAAAGGCCCTTTTCATCGGCCGAAATCATAGATTCATAAATCATGTAATTCGTTTCATAAATCGTAAATTATTCCTCAACATGTGGGCATTTCCAAATACTTTAACATACTCAATTCTTCTAAAAACATGCTCATAAACATGGGAACTTGAAATCATGCTTTTCCATCATCAATAAACTCAAAATATTGAATACTCATCATAAATCATAACTTTCATGAACTTTCAT
>JACEIK010000076.1:337130-402798 GCA_018107945.1 Datura stramonium | reverse complement strand
AGCTCATCCCGTTTTAGTAATCAAGTAAGGCAAATTAGGTATAACTTCTTATCCTAACCGCGAATTATATCATAAGATACAAACTTTCTCCCTACATTCTTTGTTCTTTCCTAGGTTTACTTTCTCAAGCTTTTACCAAGGTGTAACGTGTGTGTTTTCATGGTGATCAATTATAACAACAACCATAATTAAGAATGTAGGACAAAACAACAATTAATAACTTAAAACCAAAACAAAATCATGTATTCACAATCATACCTTGTGGCTTCAACCCTAGTGGAAGGGTTCTAGCAACTCAAGTTCATATAATTACAAGAAAACATAATTAAACTAACATACTTACAAGAATTGGTAGAAGAGAAGATGAAATTGATGAACCCTAGGTGAGTTCTCCCACTTCTCCCTTCACTCCTTGGAAGTTTTTTAGAAATAAATCATGACAAAATATTTTTAGGAGCTAAGGGACCTATTTATAGTAAATGAGAAATATACAAAATTATGCCTGGCATGAAATAGCTCCGTGTCACGGAGGTTATCGCACCAATTTGCCTTCGTGACACAGAGGTAACAAGCAGGCATGTTGGAAAACACATTAAACCATCGCCAGGCAGAAGCTGACTGCATTGGCAGCGTGTCACGCTGCTTGTGCAGCGCGTTTGAGGGCGTGTAACGGCCCTGTTCGCGCAGCTAGGCCTGCTGTGGCATATTGTTGTCACGCAGGTGGCCTGTTTCGCGTGTTCTCCTTGCTGACTTTCGCGTTTTGCTTCCGATTCCATTCCTCTACTTCACCAAATCATAGATTAGTTCCTCAAATTCATTTTAAACCTACAAAAACAAGCACTAATCATGTTGGTTAGTATATATATTCACATTTACATAAAAATACATGAGAATTTATTTAAATAAGTAGCTAAACAAGACAAAAATAAGTTGTAAAGTATCACTTGGGCATGCCATTTTGCCCAAGATCACCTTCCAGTCTGTCTGAGGATGGAAGGCTGTGCCTAGGTTAACCTGCGTCCCAAGGACCCTCTGAAAAGATTGCCAAAACTTAGTTGTAAACTGCGCCCCTCTGTCAGAGATAATTGAAAGCAGAACACCATGAAATCGGACTATTTCTCTAATATACAGCTCAGCATAATCTTTGGTTGAAAAGGTAGCCCTTACTGGCAGAAAGTGAGATAATTTTGTCAACCTGTCAACAATTACCCAGATAGAATCATATTTACGCCTGGTACGAGGTAATCCTACCAAGAAATTCATATTAATTGCCTCCCATTTTCATAACTAATGATGACACTGCGGTATTCTTGTTTACCTCTACATTGTCTCCTAATTCCACTTTACGAACGACTAAACTGGATAGTTGATTCAATTCTAGGGCCAATTCCTGCCGCTCGGGCTGTAAATATGCCAGCTTACCATGGATTTTCGGTTAAGGGCATCTACTACAACATTGGCCCTTCCTGGGTGATATAAAATATTCACATCATAATTCTTTAACAGCTCCAACCAGCGACGCTGTCTCAGATTCAACTATTTCTAGGTGAAAATATACTGTAGGCTTTTGTGATGAGTGAAAATATCTAAGTGGACACCATACAGGTAGTGTCTCCATATTTTCAAGGCATGAATCACCGCGGCTAAATCCAGGTTATCGGTAGGGTAGTTCTTCTCATGCTTCCTCAGCTGCCTGGACACCTTACCATGCTGCATTAAAACGCATCCTAACCCAACACACGAAGCGTCACAATAGACTGCATAACCCTTTGTTCCTTCTGGCAACGCTAGCACTTGTGCTGATGTCAATCTGTCTTTCCGTTCCTGAAAGCTCCGCTCACATTCCTCAGTCCAATGGAATTTTGCTGCCTTATGCATCAGTTTGGTTAAAGGTGCTGCTAAAGTGGAAAATCCTTCCACAAACCTTCTGTAATACCCTTCTAACCCCAGGAAACTACGTACCTCGGTCGGAGTGGTAGATCTAGGCCAAGTTTTCACTGCCTCTATCTTTTGCGTATCTACCTGTATACCAACATCTGACACAATATGGCCTAAGAAGGCTACTGAATTCAGCCAAAATTCACATTTAGAAAATTTTGCATATAGCTGGCGATCTCTGAGAATTTAGAGCACTGTCAGTAGATGATCCCGGTGATCTGCCTTTGAACGGAAATACACCAGAATATCATCGATAAATACTATCACGAACAATTCCAGGTATGGTCTGAAAATGTTGTTCAACAGGTCCATGAACACTGCTGGGGCGTTTGTCAGTCCGAAGGACATGACTAGAAATTCAAAGTGGCCATATCTGGTCCTGAAGGTAGTCTTTGGAATATCTCTTTCACGAACCCGGACCTGATGATATCCTGACCTTAAGTCAATCTTTGAAAAATACCCCACTCCCTGTAACTGATCAAATAGTTTGTCTATTCTGGGAAGCGGGTACTTATTCTTGATAGTGGCTTTATTCAGCTGCCGATAATCTACACACATATGGAGGGAGCCATCCTTCTTCCTCACAAATAGAACTGACGCACCCCATGGTGAGGTACTCGGCCTGATAAAGCCCTTGTCTAGCAAATCCTTCAACTGTTCCTTTAGTTCTCTGAGTTCAGCAGGAGCCATCCAATATGGAGGAATAGATATAGGTTGAGTGCCTGGTAATAGATTGATTGCAAAATCAATTTCCCTTTCTAGGGGAATACCAGGAAGCTCATTTGGAAATACGTCGGGAAATTCACTAACCACTAGGATAGACTAAAGGGTCGGAGGCTCTGTCCGAACATCATGAACTCTGACAATATGATAAATGCACCCTTTTGCAATCAATTTTCTCGCCCGAAGATAGGAAATAAACCTACCTTTTGGTGTGGCTGTACTACCTTTCCACTCCCCTACTGCCTCCCCTGGAAAGTGGAATCGAAAAATCTTGGTCCAACATTTGACATTGGCATAGCATGGAGCTAGCCAATCCATACCCATAATGGAATCAAAATCAACCATTTCTATTTCTATCAAATCTACCGTAGTCTGACGACTGGCAACCTCTACTATACACCTCTGATAGACCCTTTTGGCTATAATAGAGTCACCAACGGGTGTAGACACTGAGAAAGGTCGCTGAAACAATTTCGTCATAATACTAAACTTCCGAGCCACTAACGGTGTAACATAGGACAAGGTGTATCCTGGATCTATCAACACATAAGCAGGATGAGAGAAAATGTTCAGCAAACCTGTCACAATATTTGGTGACAACTCTGACTCCTGTTGCCCCAGCAGTGCATAAGTACGGTCTGGGCAGGCATCTGAACTGGATTATGGTTGTTTTTATGATTCATCACCCTGAAGTTAATTTGGATTTGGACGGTGTTTAGCGGCATAATCAGATGAAAATTAAATGTTGTCCTGCATCCTTATTCTCTGCTGGTCGAAGATATATGAATTATGATATCATTTCTAAGTGTGAGACCCTTATATATTTGAGGCTGCAGACAAGGCAACGTGGCACATTGCCCAACTCGTTGATTCTGCTCCGTGCCACATTTTCTAAAGTGGAGGAGCAGCTCCATGCCACTTTTCCCCTCTGGACAGCTTGGTTCGGCCTCCTCTCACGAAATCCCTACTTGGCACTCGTTCGCCCTTTCCCCAGGCCCTTTCCTTGTACGTATGGCACTCTAAAACTCTCAACCAACATGCGAATAGGATGACTAAATGCTAGAAACTTATGGGGTGTAACAAGTCATCCCACGACTTGTCCTGTGCCTGCAACATAAATTTCACAATTTTCTCGTTTCAACTCCCGGGTCCAATCTTTAAGCTCCCGGGATATAACAACCACTATAATGGCCTTGCCCAGATGATAAGGGACACTCACGTCATAGTCCTTGAGAATCTCTATCAATTCCTTTGTCATAAATTTAGGTCCTTCTATGAGAAATTATTGAAGGCTCTTATGATCTATAAATACATCCATATGCAACCCATACAAATAGTGCCTCTAGATCTTTAAGAAGATACCACGGCTACCAGTTCTAGGTCATGCGTCGGGTAATTCTTCTCATGAGTCTAAAGCTTTCTAGAGGCATATGCGATGACCTTACCATGTTTCATCAATACACAACCGAGACCAACCTCGAAGGCATCACAATACACAACAAAATCATTCATGCTCTCCAGCAACCTAGAGTTATCCACTAATAACATTACTTCCCCTTAAACCATAAACTCTTACAAGTTTGAGCTCTAATCAAGAGTCACCATTCACACCATACTATGGTATACCTGTACATCACCACCTCATTCGAGCCTGTCACTTATGGTTATCCCATGGCTCCTTGTAGCTAACATTATTCAAGAATTCCCCTATCTTCCAAGGTTGGCTACTAATAACTGCGCTTCATGCACTTCTCCATGCCTGGAACCAATAGCATGAATAGGGAGTTATCCTGAATATATATGTTGTAAGCATCATTTCCGTCATGTGGGAACATACATTAGGTTTAGAGTAATGAAATCATGAGTATGAACTGTTCAAGAAATCTAAGATGGGCATATAGCTTATATTTCGCGATCTTATGAGACGCTAGGGCAAATCTTAAGGACTGAGTTCATAGAGCTGAGCGTGCTGAGATACATGAGTTTATAGACATAACACGGGTTATGAAATGAAGTTGAGATTAATAGAATCATGGAAGAAGATAGGGATCACCATGTAAAGTGGTTATTTATAAATTACAGGAGACTGAACATAAGCATGTGTAGAATGTAGCGTTCACTAAAACATAAAGGAAACATTTGAATAGGAAGGATTGACAAACCAAAGCTACCATACCCGGTTCTTACCTACTAGAGCACTAAAGACTTGACCTGACTCTTCAACTTGTCATGTCCCGCTTAGCTCAAGGACATCATTCTATGTCTTTTAGATCTTTTCTTAAGGCTGGGCTACCTCACGAATTCCCGAATTTTCATTCTCCCTTACAATTATCATTGAAGGCTTCATACCTATAAGTATTTCATACCATCTATGGAAAAATCCCAGGCTAGGATGCAAAAAGGAATCTTATACCTTGTATGGTGAATCCTAAGCCTAAAAATGTGCGAGGATCAACTTGAAAGGCTCATGAAATACCTGTGATTACATCTGGTGTTGGCCGTCACCTGCACTAGGTAACCCACCAGTAGTTGCTGGTGTTGCTGTTCTGGTGGCTGGAGCACTGGCTCTATCCTTTCCCTGTCTAATTGACGGATAATCTCTAAGCATGTGTACAGGAGTAGCATACCCAAAACAACCATCTTTGCCAATGAATCACCCTTCCTGGTGTTTCCCACCGCACTTCAGGCACGCTGGCCACCTGGATGGGGTTGTGGGAGGGGTGGCCCGGGCACGACCTCTCTAGCCACTCTGCTTGTCTAATGGGCAGCTTTTAGTTTATGACCTGGCTGGCCACACAAAAATAAAACACCTAAACCTACCAAGAACATCCCTGGGTGGTTCCTCCCACATCTCTTGCACGTTGATATGTAATTTCCTTTACCCTAGACTTGTTTCCCGAGTCAGAGCCAAATATCTCTGTTAAATGTAAGGGTTATCTCAACCGCCTGACCCTCTCTGGCAACTCAAAGTTCCCCATCCTGTCCCTATTGTTTCTCTTTCTTCTCCCCTTTAACTCCTTATTCGCTTTTGAACAAAGAAACTTAATCGGACTCTTTCCCATGAAGTATTGAACCCTAGTAGCTACCGTCTCTCTAGTGGAGTTTGCAGATGAATTGCCTTCTAGTTAAGTTGAGTGGTCGTGGCTCATACCAACACTCTGAAGGCAGCCCCGGCTTCGCATCTATAACCTGCCCAAACAGGGAGCCTGCTAAAGTTGGTGGGGGTGGCTGACCTCCGTTGGTTCTTCAGGGAGTCATACTTCTGCAAACTCTTATAGCATGAGTTAGGAGAGTAGAAGAGTTGAACTTCATATCACAATGTAGAATAATGAAAGAAGGGAAGTTTCCTAAAATGGTTTATAGCCTCTTCGTCATAAGTGTGGCACACTTCATACCCATGAAAAAGACTCTACTTAATGCGGCTTTCAGACACCCTAGGATACTTTAAAATCTAATGCTTTGATACCAAGTTTGTCACGACTCGAGTTGGGACCCCGAATTGAGACACGGGACCTAGAACTACGAATGGATCCAAGTCGACCACTGGCATGAACATAGAAACTAAAGAGCATACATCAAAGAGGAAACTGATAACTTAAACACGATTAAGTGGAAGTCTGAATAACATAACGTATAGCAACAATCATAAATGGAGTCAACACTTGATAAAGTTGAAAGTCTACAAAATGTATGATAAGCCTCTACACTATTTGATGAGCTGATGGGACAACATCCCCAACTAGCTCGTTAAAATCTGAGACTGAAATAACATAATCAAACAACTAAATTGAATGTCCTTAGAAGATGAGGACTCACCAACAACGGTAATTGAGCTGGAATGCGAGGGAGCTGGACTAACAGTGAAATCGAGTCTAATCGCTTGGACCTGTATAATGAAATGATATAGCATATAGTATGCGGTAAGTACTTTCAATGTACTAAGTATGTAAGGTAAGAAAATAATATTGAGTAAATGTTAATTGAAATCATGCATATCAATTTAAATCCTTAGAACATAAGAGTAAGGACTGCATGCTAAAAACTGAATTTGGGACATCCATAGTAATAAGTTGAGTATCATAACTGAATATAGTGACCCAAGGTTAGAAATAGAAATCATATGACCTTTCATAGCTGAAATCATAAGTAAAAGCTCATAAACAGATCATTGGGTCAAACCTACTGTAAAACATTATATCATAATTCATAAATATGAACAACTGAAATCATGCGGAACAATGGGAGACTCGACATAAACGACACCATCACGATACAGCTTATGCGATGCCCCAACTATCACACTATAGTGGGCGGAGCTGTCCAAAACCTTGTCAGGACTAAGGAAGATACCATGATATTGATATCAAACTGAGGCTCCTTAGAGGGGAGGGGAAAACTCTTAATGGAGGTTCCACTGTAACTGTATACCTATGTTATCATGTAGTTCTATGACCTGGGGTTTATAGGAACCCCGGGCTTTCTCGTTGCTAGTCACTACTTCCAAAAATATGCATAGTGCTTCCATCATTTTTCAATAAAGCTGAAATCATAATTACATGCATAGTCTGAAATATGAACATTTGGGAGTCCTGCCTCTAAATATACGATAAGCTAAATTAGGAGTATTGACTCCAAACCATATTGTAAGCTGGCCTTATTAACCTGTGCTAAATCATGAAAACATGCTTAACTGGTATGGGCGTGCCAAAATTTTAAAATCATGCATACTTGAAATAAACTCCATTAGTCAAAATCATAGATTCATACATGAGTAATTTATAAACATTCATTCATGCTAGATATCTCATCATACTTGAAATCATGAATTATAAACTTGATTTTTCATAAAACTTGTATAATAGGGCATAATTTCTGAAAAACAAAAATCATGAATTTATAATCAGTTTGTGTATAAAATTTGCCCATAAATCTTGAAACATGAGGTGAATTGACCTATAGACATATTATAAAGAATTTAATAAAATTAGATTAAAACCCTATAAAATCATATACCTGAATTAGAGCTTGAATTCATGAAATTGAGGAGACTTTTGAGCATGAGAGTAAAAGAAAACTATGATCCATAGTTCTGCATACCTGGGTAGATCGATTCTCTATTTATACTTGAATGCCCAAGAGAATTGGGGAAGAAATTGAAGGATTCAAGCTTGATCTTCAAAGGAAATTTCTAAACTTTGCATGCATGAGAGTCTAAAGAATTAGAATAGGCTAAACCTCTTTAATACACTCCTTTCAGATCTTCAAACGACGGCTAGACAGGATGAGTTTCCTTCCATACCACGACTCGTGGTATCACTTTTTACACCCATCCTTTGTTTCCCCAATTCTCAGACCTTCAAATGACGGCTAGACAGGATGAGTCATTACTCATCACAATGACTCATCACTTCCTCTCATTGTCTCCACTAACTTCACGCATAGTTTTCAGAATCCTCCTAACGGATCCAAACAATGGGATGTACCATGTGACGACGCGTCATTGGACCCATTTTTTGCTACTGCTTCCACTCCTTTTCTCCTTTCTATTTGTACAAACCATGGCTCATTGTTCCCTACATTGATTCGTACCATGACTTGTAGCATCCAACCATGAAACCCCAGAAACAAATGATGACTCCACACCACGACATGTTAGAGGGACCTATGAGTCCTACCATGGCTCATTCCTTCTAGGCCTTCTTCCGCAGATACAAACCACGACTCATGACCATGAGCTGTTACATCAACCAACAGGTCATACCTTGATTCGTTGGTCTAGAACTTGTCAACCAGAAACTTACCACGACTCAGCCCTATGACCCATTACTCCTCACCAAGACTCTACGATGAGTCGTTCCAAGAAATTTTTCATCCTTTTCCTGTTGATCATATTTCCAAATCCCAAATTTAGTTTTAGGAACTGTTTGGTGTTACAATAAGCATGTTTATATTAGGAGTTTCAAATTTACTAGTCAAGTAGTGCAAGACCGCCATGCTTATCGATGACATAGACATCTCTCCATTGATGATATATGCTTAGAAAATAAAGGGGAAGTAGATGAAGGAGAGGGGGAGAGAGGCCAAGATTTCTAGGACAAGGAGCTTTGGGTATTCTCAATAGAGGTTTGGTGGTGGAGACTGCCCACAGCCTAATCAAAGGTTGTCAGCCCTAACTCCACCATCAGCCAGTGTTCCATCTAGGCCTAGGAGTGATCGGAGATGTAAAGTATCATTCTCTAGAGGACAAATAAGCATGTCCGAGGAGCGCACTTTCTCAACTTGCAGGAAATATGGTATGAATCACCCAAGATAGTTCTTGGTTAGCTTAGATGTTTGCTTCAAGTGTGAGAAGCCGGGGCACATGCACAGGAATTGTCCTTCAGCTTGACAAGGTGACAGTATAGGTCGTGCCCTAGGAACTACTTCAGCAGCTCCAACAACTCGCCTACCTCAGTAGGGTTCAACTTCTAACACAGGTTGTAGAGAAGCGCCAGAACAGGTTCTGTGCACTAGCATCTCCCTAGGAGTAGGAGAGCCCACCAAGTGTGGTCAAGGGTATGTTACGAGTCCTCCATCTTGATTTTTATGCATTGCTAGATCCAGGAGCCATATTATCATTGTGATTACTAATGTTGCTGTCAATTTTGGTGTTAGTCCCAAAATTCTATTAGAACCCTTCTCAGTTTCTAGCCCTATCAGTGAGTCGGTCATAACTTGATGAGTATACATAAATTGCCCTGTCATAGTTCTTCAAGAACTCATCTTAGCCAACTTAGTAGAGTTAGATATGATAGATTTTGATGTTTTCTTCAGTATGGATTGGTTGTATGCATGTTATGATTTAGATAATTGTAGAACCCTATCGGTAGAGTTTCGATTCCCGGGTGAGCCAGTCCTAGAATGGAAGGGTAACTTAGTGGTGCTAGTATGTCGCTTTCTCTCCAACGTTAAGGCCAAGAAGATGATCTCCAAGGGTTGTATGTACCGTATAGTTCAGGTTAAGGATTCTAAGCTTGAGACCCCGACAATCCAGTCAGTTCCTATTGTATGTGAATATACAGAAGTGTTTTCGGATGATCTACCAGGAGTCCCTTCCAGTGGGAGATTAACTTTAGTATTAACCTTCTCCCTGATACGCAACCCATATCCATTCCTCCTTATAGAATGGCTCCTATGTAGCTAAAAGGAGTTGAAGGAATAGTTGGAAGATCTCCTAGGTAAGGGTTTCATCGGGCCTAGTAAGTCCCCGTGGGGTGCTCCAATCTTTTTTGTTTGGAAGAAGGACGGTTCTCTCAGTATGTGCATTGATTACCATCAGCTGAACAAGGTCACAATAAAGAATAAGTATCCCCTCCCCATTATTGATGAATTATTTGACCAGCTTCAGGGTTCTAAGTACTTTTCAAAAATAGACCTCAGATCCGGCTATCACTAGCTCAGGGTGAGAGAGAGTGGTATTCCGAAGACAGCCTTCAGGACTAGGTATGATAACAATGAGTTTGTATTTATGCCTTTTTGACTAACAAATGCTCCTTTAGCTTTCATTGATTTGATGAACAGGGCGTTCAAGCAATATCTGGATATGTTCATCATCGTCTTTGTATATGATATCCTTATATACTCTCGGAGTGAGAAGGAGCATGCTACTCATTAGAGGATTGTGGTGCAAACTCTTAAGTCACCAGTTGTTTGCTAAATTCAGCAAGTGTGAGTTGTTGTTGAACTTAGTGGCATTTTTGGGTCATCTGGTGTCTAGTGAGTGTGTGTAGATAGACTCTCAGAAGATTGACACAATGATGAATTGGCCTAAACCTATCAGCACTACTGACATTAGGAACTTTTTGTGCTTAGCTGGCTACTGTAGGAGGTTCGTAGAGGGATTTTCATCCATTGCAGCTCCTTTGAGTTAGTTGAACTAGAAGAAGGCTAAATTTCAGTGGTCGAAACTTGTGAGAAGAGTTTTCAGGAGTTAAAGACTCAATTCACTTCAGCTCCAATTTTGACCCTTGACGAGTTTGTAATTTACCAACTCATTAAGCTCTTAAACATGAGTTTTTACTTAGTTTCCAAGTCAATT
Source organism: Datura stramonium (assembly GCA_018107945.1). NCBI lineage: Eukaryota > Viridiplantae > Streptophyta > Magnoliopsida > Solanales > Solanaceae > Datura > Datura stramonium. The sequence goes on along the minus strand of JACEIK010000076.1, from coordinate 392,060 downwards.
AGGTGGATTTTATTCATTTCTCCTTGATCCTTGCAGGTATTTAAATTAAATGGAGAAAAGCATGAAATTGAGCAAAACGTATGGAAATAGAGTTGATGACCTGCGTTCCACCAAAGGACACCGGTGCAATGCCGGTTTGACTGCAGTTGTCTATTGTATGGAAGAAGGTTGGAGATCGGTGAACCGCATATCAGCACCAGCAAACCACTGGTGCGAACACCAAAGTACTAAAAAACCTACTGCCAGCAGTTGTGACCAACCGGTGGTTTGCGGATCAACACCAGCGAACTGGTGCCAGCGCCGAAAGGCCCAAAATCTTAGTTTCCATCAGATAGAACTGACCGGTGTTTCGCGAACCTACACCGGTGAACTGCTGGTGAATCACATGTGAATCCTGTCAGTCAGGGGTAAACATGTCAAGCATAGAAAAAGAGGAGCAAATATGTACCCTACATTTGTACCTCTCATAAAAGAACTAAATATTCAATTCTAGAAAGTATTGATTATTTTATTGCTTTTGGCTTGTATAGAAAGTAGAGAGAAGTAGAAAGAGAAAGAGTCATCTTCTTCATTGAGAAGGTAGAAAACTCCATTAGAGTTCAGACCTTGCTTAAATTTCTCTTACTCAAGTTTGTGAATGGATATTGAATTGTTGTTTAATGCAATGCCTTAATTTACTAACATGAGTAGGTAAATTCTTTGCTAGGAATGTGTGAATGATTAGGGTTGATTTGGATTTGGTATTGTGTATTTGATCTTAGATTTACTCAATTAGTATGATTTTGTTGTTTTCTCTAAATTTTTAAGTTGAAAACTCATATTAGCTAATGGGTGTTGCATTTTCTTACTTTAATTTTTCTAGAAAAAGGAAATTAAGGTATGGGTGAGGAAACAGTAATGGGTATTAGGGTGGTAATTATGTGGGGTTGGGCTAGGCATAGTCAAAACCCATTATTACACATCCATTAAAGATTGGAGCTAGAAATGGTGATCCATACCCATGTTGATGTGATTGTTGTGAAGAGGAACCTTGGGATTTGAGAAAACCCGAGGTATAAGACATCTAATTGGTTGAGAAACTTAAGATGTCTCTTAATCCACAACTAATCATACTATTGAGTAAAGATAGGAGAAATTAACAATTCCAACCCATTGAAGCCCTTATCAATATCACACCCCTAGTAGTCTCTCCATTGGTCTTTTCTATACTTTTCCCCTGTTTTTAGTGTGCAAATACATATTTTATTTTATATATCGTGATTCCCCTAATTTTCTCTTATTTGTCTTGTATCATTAATGCGAATTAGTTCAATTTAATACATGATTATTGTGTGATCAGCTAACATTCCTAGTGGGATTTGACCCTGAAACCCGTTGGGTTATTTTTTTCATACAACGACAATTTACACTCCTTCATAAAGAAGATTGTAGTTCAAACATTATAAAACATGGCGTTATTGCCGAGGAATGTGTTCTGATACCCTCTAGTTGTTGTTATTTTGAATTAATCTTGCATCTAAATGTGGTTGGTGCCTTCTAGGTTGAATTTGATATGAGCCAACACTCACTTGAAGGAGTTGGTTCGGTGGACGGGCATATGGATCATGAGGATGATGACCCCGTGATACCCCATGTAGCAGGTGAAATTCGCCTACCTCCTACAGTAGGAAATGCGATTTTTCATGTGACGAGTACAATGCTGCACTTACATAAAATAAAGGGACTCTTCAGAGGAATGCCCAATGAGGATGCAAATAGGCATCTACGTGACTTCTTGGAGATTCTTCAACCCTTCAACATTACAAATATCACAAGAGTCAATTAAATTGAGACTTTTTCCCTTTTCACTCACAGGGGAAGCAACCGCGTGGTTGGAGTAGTTGTCTCCCAGATCTATTACCTCTTGGAATGAACTCACGAAGGCATTTTTTGATAGTTTCTTTCCTCCCTCGAGAATGTTGCAGCTAAGGGATGACATTACTAGTTTCCTATAGCTTTCATGGGAACAACTCCATGAAGCATGGTTGAGGTTTAAGAAAAAGGTAGCCATTTGTCCAAACCACGGCTTACCCGATGGGGTTTTACTTCAAAGCTCCTACCGATCTTGGATTCTATCAATAAGTCTGTGGTAAATAATTTGGTTGGGGGATCCATCATGGATCAGCCTTATGGAGTATCCAGGACATTACTTGATAGAATGACAAAGACTAATCCAACATGGCATACTAGAGAAGCGGAGGTATCTTCTAATGGTGTTGCCCCAAACTTTTTGAGTGCGAAATTGAGGAAGAGAGATGAGGCTACAGATGAAACTCTTGCCAAAATGAAGACCCAACTAGAGTTGATGACGAAACATGCGATTGGAGCTGGTACAAAGAGTGTGAATGTTGTAGCTACTCAAACATGCTCAGTTTGATGACGATACTTCACCCCCAAGATATGAGGAGTGTCAATACATGTCAGGCTTATTGGGGGTTTCTCTCCATGGGTATCAAGGTGTCAATCAAGGTCCATGGTGCCAAAGGGAGGAGAATAAAGTTTAGAGAAATTGTGATAATCCTAGATGGGTGGAGAGAAATGATCGATAGGGGAATAGAGAGAAAAATCGCGAAGGAGAGTGATATCACTGAAGTTTTAACCCCTATATACCTCCTCCAAAAGCAGAAGCACCTCAAGGATAGCCTGGGCTTAGTGCTGTAGGATGTTTAAAGATCGAGGACATCCTGTCCCAAGTGTTGAAGAAAGTAGAATCCACTAATAGTGGGGTTAGAGAGTTGAAAAGGGAGGTTTCTTTCCTCGCTCAAACCATAAGCTCCCACTCAACTTTAATAAAAAACGAAGCACAAATGAACCTTTTTTGTCATAAATGAACCCCCGCATGAAGGGTGCAGTTCCTAGTGTTACTTTCCCAAACCCAAGGAAAGATTGTCACTGTGTGGAAATCATGACTAGGAGTGGTAATATATTGAAAGATGTGGGCATGAAACCTAAGGATGTTGATACCTTGAAGGAAATTGACGATGATATGTTGGATGAGGTGCCAAAAACACAAAGTTTTTGTAATGATGAGGAAGGGAAAGATAAGGGAGATGTTTATATGATGCCCTCGTATAATGTTCATGTGAATGCGGGCATGAAGGCTCCTAATGACAAGGACCATGAAGTAAGAGTTCCCCCGTCATATCCATAACAGTTAGCAAAAAACAAGGAAGATAATCAATTTTGAGTATTTATAGATATGTTCAACAAATTATCCATCAATATTCCACTTGTGGATGATTTGGTGCAAGTACAAGGATACACAAAATTTATGAAGAAACTCTTGAAGAGGAAGAAGGTGGTGGATACGGGAACCAATGAGGTGACCCATCATTGTATTGCTATGGCGACTTGCAACCTTGCTCCATAACATGAAGATCCTGGGGCATTCACCATTCCTTGCACAATTGGCTAGTGCATATTCAATAAGGCTCTATGTGACCTCAATGCTAGTATCAATCTTATATCTCTCATGATATTTAACAAATTCGGGTTAGGAAGTCCCAAACCTACCTCTATGAGGTTGTTGATGGAAAATAGGTCAATCAAAAGACCAGTTAGACTGCTAGTTGATGTTCTTGTAAAGGTAGATAAATTTATACTCCCAGCTGATTTTGTTTTTCCAGATTGTGAGATGGACATTGAGTTGCCAATTATCTTAGGGAGACCTCTACTAGTAGAAATGGCTTTAATTGATGTGGAGCTCAGGGAGCTTAAGTTTCGAGTAGGTGGTGACGAGGTCACCTTCAATGTATGTCAGACTATCAAGTCCTGGGATGAGTATAATGTCATGGAAGTACTCAATGGTCAAAACGAGCATTATGAATCTTTGGATAATGAAAGTGATTTGGAGGATGACCCTCTGTAGTGCTAGAGTTTGGGAAGGTATCTGTCGTACCATGACGTTAACTAAGGCGCTTCCTGGGAGGCAACCCAAGCATTTTTACCTTGGACATTTTGATTTTTATTATTTTTGATTTTGTAGGTAGCTTGGATGCACAAAAAATGGAGAAGAAGAATAGTGCAGGTACGACGTTAGACCAACGAAACACTAGTAAACACATACAAAATGCTGGCCTGTCGCATGTGATGAACATAATAAGGGGAGAGAAGAGAGGAAATCACTAACTTGCCGATGGAATGCCAATACCAATCCCCGAACCGCCGGTCAAGCATCGGCTTGAAATAGTACACCGCAAATCGGCGTCCAATTGTCGGTAGATTAACAGTGAATTGGAAGGGTAATGGGCACCGGCCTCAGATCCAGGGGACCACCAGTTAAGATCAGGTGCAGGTAATTCCATCTTTTAAAAATTTTGACTGCTCCATGGATCAAACCCGACCCGGGTATTCAAAATACCGGTCAAACCCCTCCAAATCCTAAGAAACCCTTTCTTCCATCTTCTCCCCTATTATACTTTAAATACCTTTTTCCCATCACCCATCTCACCTTACCTAAAGTCCCATGACTTTGAAGTCACCATAATTGAGCAAGTCATAAATCTTTCATTTCCCTACTTGTTCTCCCTTCTAAACTTGGTATGTGTCTCCTAGCTTTGTTGTACTTCTATTGAGAATATAAATCTAAACTCAAGCATTCTAGAATAGATGTTGGTACCACTCATGTTCACCATTTTTACTTGATTGAATATTGTTAATGTAGCAGGTACGTTGGTGGTGCTATCTTGGGGTTCACATGTTAATGTGGGTGTCTTATTGCTGTGTGTGATTCATGATTTTTATGGTGGAGATTCTAATTCGGGGGTGAAGTATATGTAACCCTGTGTGCTTCATACACATGATTTTTCCAGTGATAGATAGAGTGACGTCTTTCTTAAGGGAAAATCGTCGTTATTATTTGATTGTACCTGATTGTCTAAGTGATAGTTAGGGGTAAGGGGGGAATCTTAATTTTGGAAGGAATTCTGATAGAATGAATGTGAGGCAGCCCATCGGTGAAATGTTGGTCATGTCCAGTGAATCGCCGGTTGAAATGCGGGTCCATCCATGTGGTTGCAGGCCACTGGCACGAACCTACGTTTCATCGTCGCTTCGCGGTTTGAGAGTGGTGACTTGCTGGTGTGGCGCTAGTATACGATATCTCTGCACAGTTTTCTACTAAATGACGGTGACTCATTGGAGCTTCGCGGATGACCACCTGCATTTCACCGATGTTACTATCTTTAACATTTCTTCACTTCTAATTGGATATCAATTAATTTTTTGATTTTTTTCATACATTCTGCTCAGCTATTTTTCTTCTTTTAAATCTTTGTATGTTTCTAACAGTAGCCTGCAACATCATGTCCACCTCCAGATGGAATAGCATAAGGAAAGCCCTAATGACCAACACCAACATGCAAGTCTTAACTTTTGAGGAGGCCCAGTGTATTTCGCAACTTTGCTTTGGGCTGGACAAAATGGAAGCTTACTATTTGTTCTTCAAGGGAAAGAGGTGTTTCACTGTAGAAGCTCAATTTAAGGTGGAATCCTTCAAGGATGACTTTTCCAATATCTACAATCAGATCAGCATTCAGGATTAGGGTCCTTTCACTATACCCGTAGGCCCCTACTTCCCTAAGTTGGTGTAGGAGTTTTACGCCTCTTACAGGGAATGAAATAGCATCTTGAAGCAAAAAGACCATGTACACACAATGCCACGCCTTCCGTGTGCGTGGGTGCTGGAACAAGAATTGAACATCACCCCAGAAGAAATTAATTCCATCTATTGTGCTGAACCAATCTGATCAAGATTAGAGTTCCGAAGGAAGGTGGAAGGTAAAGAAAATTAGTTTCAATAGGTAGCTGGAATAATTGTAAGAGATCAACCACAGTGGGCTACTTCAAAAGGATTGATTCACCACCATGATCTAAAATTTGAAGCTTGCATGTGGCTTGATTTGGCATGTGCTCAGATTATCCTTCAAAGAATACAATTGTTATACCCCAGAAGCCCAAAGATCAGACCTGGGAGTTGAAATAGAGAAAACTAAAAATCTGGCACCAAGTCATAGAACGAGTTGTGCAGCACCAATAAATCCATGAGAGATTATTTTGAAAAGGGCTCCATTAAGTCCCGTATCGGTTAGAGAAAGATCCGGCTCTACCCAAACTTTTCTAGTTCACCCCAACATTCCCTACTTGTCCGACTATTACTGAGCAGTTTTTGGATATCAAATGGACCTCCCCAGAAGGTAATTTTAATGTGGACGATTTTCCCTCTTTTGCAATCAGTTTCTCTTTGGCTACATAAGGCAAACAATTTTCATGGCGCTAGAAGATATCTGTACAGAAAGAGCTATTCTGAAGCAGATTATGCACAACAATCCAACCCTTGATAAAGCTTGCAGCAAGACTGACCTAATCATCGGGTCCAGTTACTCTTGCCATGCTGAAAGGCAAAGCAGATACAAGAAATACAAGAAGTTCAAATGGCCAAAGCCTATTGGAGGAAGATCCAAATACACCAGGAGAACAAAATACTTCAGGAGAAACGTCCAGGAAGGTTCCAGAAGAATGACAGATGCTTCATCAGAAGACACTCTTTTCTCCCTGGAAGTATATGAAGAACATGGGAATGACCATTACCAGATTTCAGAGGCTAAGGAAATCAACAGCATTATCAATATTCCTCAGGTCCAGCTGAATGTTTATCCGTCTTAATGGGATAAACCAATTCAGGTCATTACATTCATGGATACTGGTGCGGCCTCATCATTGATGAATCCAACAGTACTTCCTGATGATCAGTGGATCACTCATTTCAAGAACTTCAACACTGCATCAAATGGAATCCTGACAACCACGGTCATCACAAAACATTCGATAACAATAGAGTTCTTCCCAAGACTACAATTCAGAACAAAGTTGTTCAGATCAGATGTCCCAAGAAAGGATATCATAATCAGATTTGATATCTTCAGACAACTAAAGGATCGACTCCACATTGGAGCCTATGGAATAGCATTCAAAAAGCAGTTCAATCCATACTCAGAAGTCTCACGCTTATTCCATATCACTGAAGATGAACATATCAAAGAAATCGAGCAACAGTTGATGGAACATTCATGTGCTAAATCTCATAAGGAGTTCATGAAGAAATGTCGCAACCCACTCTGGCTAAATGAAGAATGCTTCATCAAACTCCCATTCAAGAAGAATGAAAACATCAACCTAACCAAGGCAAACCACTCTGGCATGAATCCAGAGCACCTTCATCTTGCAAAGAAGGAGTGCGCTGAACTCATGGAGTTTGGACTGATCGAGACCTCTAATTGTCAATAGGCATGTGAAGCTTTCTATGTCAACAAGATAGTTGCGCAGACAAAAGGTAAACTCAAATTAGTCATAAACTACCAGCCACTCAACTATTTCCTCCAAGATGATAAATTCCCTATACCAAATAAGCTTACCCTATTTTCACACTTAGCCAAAGCTAGATATTTTTCCAAGTTTGATCTCAAATCTGGATTTTGGCAATTGGGGATACATCCTGAGGAAAGAACAAAAACAGGATTTTGCATTCCTAATCAACACTTCCAATGGAAGGTTATGCCATTTGGATTGAAACCTGCACCCTCTCTATTCCAAAAAGCCATGATCAAAATCTTTCAGCCTATCCTCCACACCTCATTAGTATACATTGATGATATCTATTGTTCGGTAATACTTTGGAGGAACTACTTTTTGCCTTACTCTGTCATTTTTCATGATATAGTAAGAGCAAATGGATTATGATCTCTATGAAGAAAATGATTCTTGTTCAAAAATTGATTTCTTAGGGATGCATTTTAGCAATGGAGCATATAGTCAGTTCACACATACGTCGGGAGTACTCGATTTCTCAAAACAACTTCACCAAAAGTAGCTTCAACAATTTTTAGGGATTATAAATTATATTAGAGATTTTATTCATGAAGTCTTTACATATATTTCCCCACTTACAAGATGCTAAAAGAATTCCCAAGCATGGGGTAAAGAGAAGGATGAAGTTGTCCAAAGGATCAAGCAAATGTCCCAACGGTGAGAAGACTCTCATATTCCCTTCGGATGGAAGAGTGTTTAACGATGAAGTGCAAGCAATGAATACTAGAGTGCAGTTCTTATGGATGAAAAAGATGGCCATGAAATGCTGCGGATTATGCTGGCGTAAAATTCAAGGATTGGGCGGACACTACCATTCCCACCTTCAAGAAATAGGGTGAGTGACATAAAACCCTAAAATTATGTTCTAAGTGCAGCTACATCAAGGATTTCACCTTGAGTCACACTTAGGGCAAGTTCTAGATAAGAAGAAATGCATGAGACTTATTCAAATGGCCTTAAAACACAAGGCATCACACCGAAAAGAGTTCACACTAGTCATTATTATCATAAGATTTGATTCAATACAAAGTGCATGCAAATTGACAAGTCAAATAGGGAATATGCAATGTACGACAAGAGTTTCTACATTTCTCATTTCAAATGCCCATTTCTTTCAAATTCACTTTTCATGCCCACGCACCCAAAGTTTTTGAGTGGTACCTCTCAAAAGCGGTTTCACAAAAAGACTCAAAGAAAAATGGAGACATTTTCCCTTAAAGTCACCTCATAATCTATCATTGGAAAATATGCAGTTCGACAATAAAAAGAAAGAAAAAGAAATTGCTCATTGGGAAAAAGAACCGTGAGTATAAAGAAAACCCTTGGAGTTTATTTACTACCTACTACTCACAAAGGAGAAAATAAAAATCGGTTCATAAACTTTAGGAAATAAAACAAAGACCCACTAATTAGTACTAATAACATTTCATCTCACTGATCCATACCTCAATAACCTTAATGATAGCATATACACTCTCCTCCCCCAAGCTTTAAATAACACATGTCCCCCAATGTAAAGGAAGAAACAACAGTTGAAGGAGACTCCCTGAAAGATTTAGTGATTGGGGAAGGGATCCATGAGTATGTGGTTTCATCAAAATGCCATAAAGCGAGTTTCCGTTGTAGGCATCATGGATCATGTGGGAGTTCAGAAATTTTCTGGTTCGGGAACCACCTATTTGTCCAGTAGAGTTCGAGCTCATGATGCTTGAAGAGTGGTATCCACCCTTAGGGTTTCTAAGATGGGTCTATTTATCTCCCACAGTGAGCATCGTGGGAGTGGTCTCAGAAACATGATATATCTCATCATTAGATAAAATTTTCCAAGGACTATCAAACCTCATGCACCAATCATCCGGTGGGCTCCAGGCCCACCTGATTGAAATGACTGCCTTGTCAGGTTCATAGAGGTCAATATTCTTTGGAGGCTAGAGGATTTATATGCCTTTCCATGTCACCCCTCAAGTTAATCACTTCATTTTCTAAGACCTCAACTTTGGCACAGAGGCCTCTCAACTTTTCTCTTACGGAGTTACATGGCCCTTCTTAATGGCTTGTTGGATCATGGAAGGTAGTTTGGCCAATTTACGTCTGGATCATATGAGCTTGAATAATTTCACCTTTATCTTCAACGAGTCGGTTGACAGAGAGGCGGTGATTGTGGCTTCTTGGGAAGACCACGAGGTTATGCTAGAGAACATAGAAATTTGTGGAGGTTGATTCTTGTCCACCATTCTTTGATTCGCTTTTGAAGTTGGGAATCTTTATCGGTTTTGATGGATAGTGTAATCACTCCATTAGCCCTCACAGTTCTATCTAGTGGTTGTTACACCCCATAAGTTTATAGCGTTTAGTCAGCCTATTCGTATTTTGGTTGAGAGTTTTAGAGTGCCATACGTACAAGTAAAGGGCTCGGGAAAGTCCCGAGCAGTGCCAAGTCGTAATTTCGAAGTGCTCGAAGGAATGGAATGGAGGCTCATCTCGTGTTAGCAAACGTGGCACGGAGAAGAATCGATGTGTTGACGTACCACATTGCATTTTCTGCTGCCTCAAGTATATAGGCCTCACCTTAGATTTGATGTTATTACCTTAAATAAACTCGACCGAGAATAGAAGGAGGATGAAGGGGAATTATAATTTTCATCAGGTGCAGCCTCTAAATGCCGTCAAATGCGAGATCAACTTTTGGTATGAAGTATAAGGGTGGAGGGAGCATTCTGATTAGTTCGTGAAATTTGCTCGAGGAATCGTCGTCCCTTGAGCCAAAGTTGTTGGAATTGCTCCAAACTAGTGTGTCGATCCCGGGCTTAAAATAAGCATTTATCCCTTTTGAACCCTTGGAAAATTATAAGTTTTCGACCATGTTCCATAAAGTTTGGAATATATGGTTAATATTTATATATAATTTTTCCTTTTTGCCAATTTAGTGTTAAGAACCGGTCTATCTTTCCCGGTAACACAATTTCAGGTAGGATGAGCGTGACTACTAGTGGAACTTTATCAATTAATCATAATCGACAATCGAGGTATGTTAAGGCATTTTCTTTCGGCAAGTAGTTTCTTGACATAGTAATCCAGTATGAATTCCAGTAAAACATGTTAGGAGTATGTTATCATGTTTGGATTTATTTGTTGTCGATTGGGACTCTAAATTTTATTGTTTTGGGCTAGTTTATACCTATATAGCCACCTTTGACCACGGGGGTTGTAGTTGTGTTGCCGCCCGCCGGGGCAAGGAATCGTCAGCTCTACGGAGCGCATGCGCTGTCCCATAGGGGACAAAGATGGGGATCCAGGATCCACATATTGTCGTAGTTGGCCTTATACACACCCTTGCTAAGCATTTTACGCCGGGGGTAGCAGATGCTCAAAGTCACCGGACTCAAACACGGCCTACGATCAAGAATTTGGCGGAGCCCGATTACAAACCTAGGGGATGGTAGGATGCTTATAGCTGTAGTTGACTTCGATGCCTTTGAATAGGTATATAGATTGAGGGTAGCCTCACTAAGGCTAATGAGGGCTCGGTAGGTTATTCTATGCTTATTGTAACGCTTCGGCTTATGGGGGCCATGTAAGGTTTGTCTTGCTTTAGTTATTGATAGTTAGACGGTAGACGCCTCATTTTCGAGGTATGAACCTACCTTCCTTATTATAGTTGTGTTTAGTCCTCATTTCACTACCTCGGAGTGATGGAAACTGATGTGGGTCATTCTTCACTTGATTGTATCGGTTCTATTTCTTACTTTCGGTCATTTAATGTTATTGCTACATGCTCGGTACACATGATGCGCCCTCTTACAGGAGGCGTGCTTTTGAGGTAAACATAGACGAGGCAGGTCCCGTGATTCAGCCACGGCCCGTCTGAGCCATCGCTCCTTTCTATTACAGCTTGTGTGATAGAAACACTTCTTTTGTTATGGCATGGGCAAGTCGGGAGCCTTGTCTCGACCATCTTAGCAGCCCACCCCTATAGGCTTGCGATTACATTACTTCCTATGGTTAGATGATATGATAGTATGGGGCCCTGTATATGTTTTAGACTATGTGTGTTGATTGTGTGGGGCCTTGCTTCGTTTGGTAGTTAGTGCCTTATCGGTCATAGCTCAGGTTGCTTATCTGGTTAGCTTTCTAGTTATAACTAGGTATGCAGATAGCAGCCAGTCCCGCATAGGACTCCCTATGTTTGTTTGTCTCTGGTTAGTTGTTTTATCTTCACCCAGGTGGCTATAGGCCTTGTCGGTCGGGGTTGTATTTGGCAGCTATGTGATTGTTTTCTTGATTCTAGAGTTGAGTCGGCCATTGCTGAGGTGCTTGACCCAGTCAGCTCGGTCGGTTTAGATCCTAGTAGGGTGGGTGCAGGTCATGCCTACTCCAAGGTGGGGAAGTGACAAACTGTATGGTGGAGTCGTGGCCAGTGTTGCAAGGCGTGCTGGTAGTCTTTGTCTATGGATGTATTTGTACACCATACTATGGCGGGCGCAAGGCATGATAAATTGGTTACTCTTTCTTCTTCTTATTCGGTCGTGCTACAAAGCGGTCGTATAGAGGGTTGAGTCCCTAAGCTCATAGAGTGATGCATGTGGTGGTGCATGCTATACCCATAAGTCTGTTGAGTTGGTGGTATTCCCGGCTATGGGACATCGTCGTGCTATAGGTATGAGAGTTGGGACGGGTCTCGAAAAGGAGAGATATTTCCTCAGGCACACTGACTTCTCAAAAGAAACGTTCTTGGATCATTACCTACATGGGGAGATTCGAAAGGCCAGGGTTGATGAGTTCCTACACTTGGAGCGGGGGTTGATGAGTGTCGGGGAATATGCCATGCGGTTTGATTCCTTGTCTCGATATGCTCAGCCTTTGTGGACACAATTCAGTCAGGAATTTTTGCTGCTTTATTATAGAAATTTGGAGCAGAATATGTTGAGACCATCTGACCACACTATGAGGATAGGTCCATCACCAGTAATGCAGGCTTTTGCTCAAAATATTGAGGTATGAAGACGGCGGCTTGCTTGATAGATTAGGAGGATAGAAGTTAGGGCTTGAGTGCCGCATGGACGGGCCAAGGAGAATTATAGGAGGAGTTTCGGGGAGGACCTAGGCCCACGGTTATCGAGATAGAGCAGCCGAGACCCCGTCTCCACCGCTGCGCGAGGAGCGAGTTTAGTCGGCCCGAGGAAGCAGGCGCGGCGAAGGTTTGCGGCGGTAGGTTCCACGGCGGTCGAGGGGAGTGGAGCGGAGTAGGTTTTACAATACCACTTTGCTTTTTTATTTTGGTCGAAAGCGCGCTACTATGGATCATGCGGTATGGTTCCACCACATGCTACATTTGTGGGCGGAGGTCACCAAATGAGGAGTTGTCCATCTTGGGGTCGGGGTGACGGAGATCGACGGGGATGGGTCCTCGGTAGGATCACGAGCTCCGGCACATCCCGGCAGGCGTAGGCCCTCGGTTTTAGCGGCGGGCGGGGCGGTCGGGGGCCTCCGGTTCGGAGTTACGCCGGACCGTGCCCCAACATGCACTACGGGCGACGGGAGTGAGTCGTCACCGAGATGTTGTAAAAGGTATGCTTTGAACATTTGCTCTCATCACGCTTGTGTGTTGATGATCCATTTGTCTATGTTACGGTTGGTGGCTGGAAGTTTAGTATTATGCCGAAATTTCTTCGGTGACCTTTATCAATGTCTACACCCGTTGGTGACTATTATATCGAGAAGGTCTATCGGGGGTGTACAATAGAGTTTGCCAGTAATTCAAACTACGGGGACTTGATAGAACTAGAAATGGTTAGTTTTGATGCTATTATGGGTATGGATTGGCTAGCTCCATGCTATGCCAATGTCGAATGTTGGACCAAGATTGTCCCATTCCACTTTCTAGGGAGGAAATGCGAGAGTGGAAAGGTAGTAAAACCACACAGGAAGGTAGGTTTATTTCCTATCTTCGGGAGAGGGGTGATAGCAAGGTGCATTTATCATATTGTCGAGTGGGATGTTGGGGAAGAGCCTCCAACCCTTCAATCTATTCCAGTGGTTAATGACTTTCCCGACATATTTCCGGGAATGACTTCTGGTATTCCCCTAGAAATAGGAAATTGATTTCTACAATCGATCATACAGGCACTCAACCTATATCTATTTGTCCATATTGGATGGCTCCAGCCGAACTCCCCGAGAGAACTAAAGGAACAATTGAAAGGATTTTCTAGACGAGGCTTTGCTCCAGGATAATTACCTCATGGGAGTGCGCCGGTTACGATTCGTGAGAAATAAGGACAGCTCCTTCGTATGTTTGTAGATTATCGCGGTGAATAAAGTCACTATAAAAAATAAGTACCCGGCTTCCGGAATAGGCGGTTTGTTTGATCGGCTACGGGGAGCGAGGTATTTTCAAAGATTGACTTAAGATCAAGATATCATCGAGGTTGGGGTTTGTGAAAGAGATATTCCAAGAGTTGCCTTGAGGACCGGATATAGCACTTTGAATTTCTAGTCATGTCAATCGGGCGGCAAATGCCCCCAACGCGGTGTTCATGGACTTGATGAACATTTTCATACCATAGCTAGACTTGTTCGTGATAGTATTTATCGTTGATATTAGTGTATTCTCGCTGAGGAGAGCGGATCACGGGATCATCTATGGACAGTGCTCCAAATTCTCGAGAGATCGCCAATTACTGCCAAAATTTTCAAATGTGAATTTTATTGATTGACCTTCTTGGGTCATATTGTCGAATCTTGGTATACGGAGTAGATACGCTTGAAATAGGCGATGAAAACATGGCCTAGACCTACTACTCAGGTGAAGTGCGTGGTTTCCTAGGGTTAGTAGGGTATTACAAAGGTTCGTGGAAGAATTTTCCATTTTATCGTCACCTTTAACCAAATTGACGCGAGAAAAAAATTCCATTGGAATGAGGCATGTGAGCGAGCTTTCGGGGGCTGAAAGACATATTGACATCAGCACGGGTGCCGACGTTGCCGGAAGGAGCAGGGAGGGCTGTGTAGTCTGTGACGCTTCGGCTGTTGGGTTAGGATGTGTTTTGATGTAGCATGGTAAGGTGATTGCCTACTTCCGGGCGGCGAAGCATGAGAAGAACTACCGTACCCATGACTGCAGAGTTAACCACGATGAGTCATGCCTTGAAAATATGGAAGACACTACATTATGGCGCGTCCACATGATCATTTCTTGATCATAAAAACACAGATATTTTACAGAAGAGTTGAATGCTGCCAGCAACATATTTGGTTGGATTTTTTAAGGATTATGATGTGATATTTTGTATCACCAGGAAGGGCCAATGTTATAGCAGACCATGTACCCAAATCCATGGGAAGCACAGGATGTTTACGGCCGGCGGGAAATTGGCCGAAAATTGCATCATCTAGCCGGTTTAGCCGTTTGTATAGTAGAATCGGAGACAATGGGCGGTAATCAGAATACCCAGTGTCATCGTGGCGGTGGAAGTAAAGGAACGGCAATATGAAGATCCTAGCTTGGTTCGCACCGTAAGTTCAGCGGGGGGTAATGATTTCCGAGGTAACCCAGGATGGAGTTTTGAGATATAGGGATGGCCTCTTGTTTCCCAGGCAGTGTGAGGGCTTCGCGACAGAGTTATAGGCGAGGTACACTATACTTTTGTTACTCTCTCCATCCGAGATTCGACAAAAATGTACCATGATGAGATTCTTTTGGTGGCCAGGAATGAAAAAAGGGGATAGCAGAATTCGTAGCTCAATGTCCTTTTTTTTATTTAATTGCCAACAAGTGAAAGTTGAACATCGAAACTAGGCGGGCCCGGCCACGGGATATGGCGTGCCTTTATGGAAATGGGAGCGAGATAATATGGATTTCGTAGTAGGGTTACCTCGTAAACATGAGATTTATCTGGGTAATTGTTGACGAGGTTGACGCAATCGGCTCACTTTCTTCTAGTAAAGGCTACCTTTTCGGCCGATGATTATGTTGAAATTTGTATATTAGAAATAGTCGATAGCATAGTGTTAAACACATCAATTATCTCCTACAGAGGGCGCAGTTTACAGCTATGTTTTGGCAATCTTTAGAGGTCACGAGGATGCGAGGTTAACTTTGAGCACGGCCTTCCATCCTTCCAAGCCCGAGGCGGGCGAGGAAGCGTCTGTCTAGACATGTGAAGATGATTACGGGCATGTGTGCTAGATTTTAGCGAAATTTGGGATGAACATCTATCGCTCATTGAATTTGCCTATAATACTTGATTTATCATTGGCAATTAAATGATATATAGGCAGCTATATGGGTGGAAGTGCGGGTCTCGGTGGTTGGTTTGAAGCGGGAGAATCGGCATTGATTCGTGAGATATTATTCATCAGTCGAGAAGAGAAAGTAAGGTGTCAGGAACATTTCACTTTGTTTGAGCCGCTAATCTTATGTTGATGTGCGGCGAAGAAACCTAGGCCCATTGTGGGTAGTAGGTATTTAAGGTTTCACCGATGAAGGGTGTGTGAGATTTGGTAAGAAAAGGCAAGCTCTGCTTTCGAGGTTTATTAGGTCTTATCAGATTCCTTAGAAGAATAGGCGAGATAAACGCCAATTGGATTTACCCTCAATTAGAATCCGTTCACCTAGTTTTCATTATCCAATGCGAGAAAGTGTATGAGATCCCCCTCGGATTGTCCCAGTCAAGGCATCAAATCTTGAGGAGTTAGTGTATGAAGAAGCTCCTCATGGTTCTTACCCACTTCATTGGCCACTAAGCCACACCATGGGTGCATCTTTGAGTATATTGTTGTTGTAATTTTAGCAGTTTATGAATTTTCATGGAATTATTCATCAAACATCTTGTCTACACACATCTCAACAAGATGGAATAACTAGGAAGAATAAGCATCTCATTGAGATTGCTCGCACCTTACTCGTACAATCTCATGTTCCATTGTGTATTTGGGGGGTGATGTCCTCACATCCTTTTATCTCATTACTCCCTCGTTTCAATTTGTTTGATTTGGTTTGACTTGGCACAAAGTTTAAAAAAAGTAAATAAAAAATTTAATTTTGTAGTCTTAAACTAAATATATAGTACGGTCAAGCCTCTTTGTAGTGGCGACATTTGTGAAATTTTACTTAAGCTATAATGAGGTGCTAATATACATGAATACCGGCATTTGATGTTTGATCTCATAATTATAAACAAAACTACACTTAAATATAGTTTCATAATTTTGTGTACTGTACGAAGAAGAAGGAATGTATTAATTAACTAATTTAACCAAAAAAATTGAAAGAGTATGGATGAAAAACAAACACCATTAGTCTTTCCTTGTAAAGCCTGTAATGGTGGACCTTTTAACCTTAATTTTCCTTTTGGATATTTGTACATGAAACTTACTATGTGCATGAAATTAATGATTATTACCATAAATATTTTAATATTTATTTTTACAAAAAATTATTCTGATATTTGAAGTATGTATTTGGTATAGAGGTAATTTTACAAAGTGTACTACTATACTAAACGTCACTCTTGCTATAGGTAAATGCTTTTATAGAAGTAAATATAATATGAAAAATTAGTTCTAGAGAAAATCATATCGTTAATGGATGTTATAACGAGGTTTGATTTGTACCAAAATATTTTTTAAATTTTGTGGTTTTAAGCATGTCACGTGGAAAGTTAGAATTAAAGAGTTTCCAACAAATAAAGAGACATTCTTTGGAATGAACTAAAAAAGAAAGTAACACAAACAAATTTAAACGAGAGGAGTACTGATCATTTGCCTTCCTTAGCTATCTAGGATCAAATGTCACACCCTATTCAGTTCTACCCTTACCTTTGTTCTCTCTTCCACCTTATCTTTGTGGCACATGCTTTATCATAACCTTCTTATGGGAAAAGCGAGATTAGCTCCTGACTCTTGAGAATTTATTTCTGATTTTCGGTACATAAGAGATATCAATGCTACACAATTGACCTCTATCGATACCTTCTCTATTGGTGTTACCTTTTTGAAACACAATCATAGCAACATGTGTACGTCACCCTCTAGACATTAGGTGTAATCAGTTCCATCTTTTGGGATTCTATCATTATCTTTCCTTCACCTTCTCCCAGACTCCATCACCTATAGTACTATGTTTTACAACTCATTTTTCTACTTCTCATGATCTTGACTTATCATCATTACTAGCATCCATCATCATGTCCAAATGATTCACGTCTTGAACTAGATCCTTCACCTAAGACAACTTGTCTCCTCCACAGTCCTCAATTGCTCTGCGAAAAGGTATTCGTTCTACGGCAATCCTAATTCCAATTATGTGAGTTTTGAGTTATTATCTTTTTATCATAACATAATTATATGTATTTTTGACTTCTTTTTTCTTCTTTGTCTTAGTTTCTATCTCTAAGTCTATCGATAAAGCTCTATCTCATTACGGATGAGCAAAGCTATGATCGAAGAGATATGCACCTTGCATACAAGTGGTACTTGGTAGCTTGTTCCCCTTTACCTCCAGATAGATCTACCATTGGTTGTATGTAGGTTATGCGATCCAAAGTTGGTCTGAAACCCAGTCGAGATTGATCAACTTAAGCCCTAAGTTAATTGCCAAAATACATACCTAGTATTTTGACTCGATTATAGTGATACCTTCTCTCCGTGGATAAAATAGAAGCATATTAGTCTTTTTCTATTCATGGTTGCTAATTTCCAGTGGACTCTTTATCAGTTGGATATTGAAAATGGTTTTCTCCAAGGTGATCTTGAGGACCCGAGGTATATATAACCACAAGGCTTTGTTTCTTTATAGTCTAATGGTTTGGTATGTTTCATATGAATCTTTATTTGGTTTGAAACAATCTCCTTGAGTAGGGTTTGATAATTTTTTAAAGAATGAAAAAGTTCCTCATCGATGGTTAATGAGATAGGTGATCTTATTATATGAACTTGGGCAATTCTTTTCCTCATAGGATAGCTTTTAGGTTGAGTTAGGCCAAGATCCATTTCTTAACATGGTACCATCAGGACCCTATCTCACCGGATGTAGGGCCCCCAAATTAAATTGCGCCCACGTACCGGATGTCTAGCCACAGGCGTGAGATGGGGTGTTAAAGAATGAAAAAATTCCACATTGGTGGTTAATGAGATGGGTGGTCTCTTTATGTGGACTTGATAATTCTCCCCTTGTAAGCTAGCTTTTTGAGGTTGAGTTAGTCCCAAGATTCATTTCTTTAAAAAGTTCCAATATAATTATTCACGAGCTTGACATGACCCATCGGTAATAGCAGCCAATTTGTGGTAGTATCGGAAGCTTAGCTCATAATTTGTGCATATATACGGTGGTTTATGTTGATGATATAGTTATCACAAGCAATAATCGGGGGATATCACTAAGCTAAAACATGATCTTCTAGCATTTTCGGGCGAGGATCTTGGCCGGTTGAAATATTTTGTAGGTATTGAAGTAGCCCAATCTAGATGGATATTATCATATCACGAAGGAAGTATACCCTTGATATTATCGAGGAAAGATGTATGATAGATTGTAGGCTTATAGATACTCCCATGAATTTGAAAGTTAATCTTCTAGTAGATTCTTGGAACCTCATGGTGATCCTAGATGATATAAGAGATTAGTTGGGCAAGTTGAATTATTATATTGTGACTCGACTTGACATTGCTTTTGTAGTAAGCTCTGTGAGTTGGTTCTTAAATTCTCTATGTGATGATAATTGGAATGCGATATCTGAATCCTTTGCTATATAAAGTCTTCCCGAGTAAAGATTACTTTATGAGGATTAAGGACATGAGCATATTGTTGGATATACATGCGAGATTGGGGTTTGGATCACTATCGATAGAAGCTTCAGTGAAAACTTGAGTGTTCTAGTTAGATGAAATATGGTGTCTTAATAGAGTGCAAATAAAAAATATACTTGTGAGATCCGGCGTAGGCGAATGCTCCGGGCTACTATTTGTAGAAACTTGTGATCTCAAGGGTAAAGAAACTGTACGAATCCACCCAACATCTTCGTGTCGAGCCAACCACCATCATAAATCAAATAAACACAACACATAACAGTTATTAAATCTAATAAAGAGGAATAACATAAATTTGAAAGTAGATTTAGTGCGATGTACCAAGCCAAACATATTACAAAGTGGGTAGTACAATATCATGAGCTACTAAGAGTGGATTATTACAAACAATGATACTGAAATTGAAAGTATTGAAATAAAGGGAAAGAACTCCTATCCATTGTGAATTGAACAAGTTGCGAAAACCTTTGGAGGCTGCAGCACCTCTCCCCAATCTCACTCACAGCTCTCTTGGTACTTCGATCTAATACGTATACAAAATGCGGGGGTAATTGGATGAGTAGCATGGGGAGTGCTTAGTAGATATCCTTGACCATCTATAAGAAATAGTAGTGTCATTATATGAATGTACTCTCCCAAAATAAACCTTTGGGATATTATGTTCAACAATAATAAAGATGCAACGAACACGGTCAAAGTAACGCTTCATATCACAAATGCACAAAAATAGCATAAAAAGTTATGCTTAAGTCAGAGCATTTATCAAAATGTAAAGTCACAAGAGCATAAGATAATATGCATGATAAAGATTCAAACTTTGCCGAGAATCGATGATAGGGGCATATTTATATACCAAACTCGATACTCAAATGTATAACGTTTGCCTTGTTTGTCTAATAATGTGTGTACATTCTCATGTAAATTGTGTGGAAGTGTGATTTTATACTAACCAGCATGATTAGCGTTGTTTTGTAGGAAAAACATGCTTTTGTGAAGAAAAATGACATGTTAGGAGAAATCGAAGATGAACTGGGGAGCGAGCAAAGGCGGTTGGTGAAGCAAGTCACAAGGGCTCCACGATGGAGCCGTGACACGCTGCCATCGCGGTATGCCTCTGCACACAGGATGGAAAATTCCAATAAATTCAGTGAGGGTCATGATCGGCGGTGCCACGTTGGGATTGAATTCTCTAGACTTTCTTTTCCGAGAGAGGGTCCGCGGTGCTGTCGTGGTCAGTTAGGCTGTGCTCCGCGATGCATGTCGTGCCACGTTGGGGAAATGATACACAGGCGGACAATTTCCGGAGGGCTTCCTCGTTTGCACCGTGTCACGGAGCGGTGCTCGCGATGCACTCAGTGACACGTTGCCTATTATTCCGGAAAATTTATCCCTAGTATAAATAGAACACTTGGGGCATTTTCAGTGTCGACTTGGTGGAGCAGGGGACGTGGGTTACGGGCGGTTTTGAGGATGAAATTCTTAGGGTTTTTCTCTATCCCTTTCTTATTTCCTTTCGGTGTTGTATGATTAACACTCATTTAACGATGTTCAATCCACAAATGAGTGGCTAATTCTCCTTCTTCTTGAGGTGCTGAACTATTGTGTTGAAATGTAATTATTGATTCTTGGTTTATTTTTCTCTTTTCTTCCATGATTGTTCTATTTAATTGCTTGTTCTTACTACGTTAATATACGGCCAATGTTAATGTAAATCAAAAAGTAGTTTCACCGAGAGGGCAAGAAACTGGAAAGTTGTGAATTAATAGGATATATGATCTTTTCTTGGTTTGGGAAAATTGGGAATTGATTTTACCTTGAGGATAAATATGCGAAATTCGTATTAGTCATGTGTGGAATCGGTTTTGTATAGCTAGAACTTGAATTCCTTCTTATCACGAAAATGTAGGTGGAAGGTTCATGATTCTTAAGTTGGGTTAAATACGAGTTTTAATCCATAGGCATTAGTTCAGACTAGCAACCGGAGGGAGAAAGATAAACCATGTATATTGATGATTCGTTTCTTCCACGTATTTCTTTGTAGCCTCGGCATGCTCTCATCCATAGTTAAGACTCAATTGTATAGATATCTTAGTTTAGTATAAAATATCTTACCAAAACACACACACTTCTCTTTACCTTTGTTGTCTTCACTGTTGTAGTTGTAGTAAATTAACATCTAAAAGGTTCACCCAGTATTCCTATTCTGTGGGTTCGACATTAGGTTCTTAAAAAGAGTCAACACATGTGCTTGTCGGCAGAGTACACTTGCGGGCTCATCAAGTTTTTGCGCGCCGTTGCCGGGGACTACAGGTAGTGGTGAAATTTTAATTTTTTACTTTTATTTTACGTGTTAGTTTGCTATTTCAATATTTTGGTGTTGACGCTTGGTCTTAGCTGTATTTTACGAGCTTGATTACATTGAACACGAGACAAAGGTTTGGTGGATCCATCCTTAGGGCGGAGCAGCCGGTTTCCATCTTCAACGGAGAGAAGCTCTAGGAAGTAGATTGCTCAGAGACAAACTATCATGGAGCAACCCATGAGAATCCACCAATCGTGCGGGGCGGTATTAGCCCAGGAATTACTTGACAGTAGGTTGAGTGTGGCAATCACGTGCTAGCAATGTTACATCCGGCATTCGCAAACCCCGAGCGAGGAGGAGGGTTAGAGGGTGAAACGAGAATATGGTGCAATTCTTGCACACAAGCGGGCGGTTCTGAGGTCTCCCCTCACGAGGACCCACAACAACATCTTGAATTTTAGGAGATAAGTGACACTACATCCCAGCTGGAGTGTCTGACCCAGTTACGTCAGAGCTTACACTTTTCCCATTTTCACTTTTTGGGAGATGCTAAGAGGTGGTGAAAGTTTGAGCCGCAAACTCTATCACCTCATGGGATGATCTTGCAAGAGTTCTTGATCCGATTCTTTCCCTCAGGTAAGCAGCCAAGGCTTAGAAGTCAAATTCTAGGGTTTTAAACAAAGGGAAGGAGAGAATACGTATCAAGCTTAAGGAGATTTAAATCATTGTTGAGGAATTTGTCCTCATCACCCATCAGTCAAAATGATGTGTTGGTGCACACTTTTATAGAATGTTTGGAACCCCACACAAAATTTTCTTTGGATCGGCGAGTGAGGACAAGCTTTAGAAAAGACTTATTAAGAAGCGTATTCTTTGCTTAATCGTATTTCGCGAGGGAAATCAGGGTAGGTCTACGGACTCTTCAAGGGAGGAGCAAGGAGAGAAGCAGTGGAGTCTTGGAAGTGGATGGGTTTGCGGCTATCGGCGCACGGATCGCTTTGCGGAATCAATTGAACACCCACTTCGGCAACATGAACAGGCTTGATCTCAAGCTGATTAATGCGTCTGCGAGATTTGGTGTGAAGTGTGCGGGAGCAGCTGAGACACTCGGGCGAGTGTTGTGGAGCAAATCCGGGACTCGGTGAACTTTGTCGGGGAATGCACAAAGGAGCAATCACCAACGGTATGGTAGTAGCTACAATTCTAACTGGAGGTTCACCCGAATTTCTCTTGGGAACGCAACAGCCATCGGGCGAGTTAGTCGGGGGATGCGAGGCGGAATCAAGGAGGGCCAGAACTTCTCCGAGGGCACATTAGAAATAGCAATGCCCCTCCTCCACCACCATCACCCGAGTCGTGAGAGGAGATGTTCAAGCGGGCAGTAGCTAGCCAGAACTCCAATTGCGGGCGACCATGTCAAATTGGCGGCCGATGTATAAAATATTCAGCTAGCTACCGGGCTAGAGGAGGACTCCCCGGTGACACGAGATCCCAATCTCCCAGCGGAGTCGATACGGTGACCACGAGTGGCTTGCGGAGGTTGAAGGAGGTGGAACCCGAAAGACCACCTCAACGGTCGGGAGTAGCGAGAGCGGAGAGGAGCGGAGATGATGAGAGGGGGAAACACAAGGATCTTTGAACCGGGCAGACCTCCACCCTCGTTCCCTCAACGATTGAAGCACAAGGAGGAGCGTGCTTCCAAGAAATTCATGGAGGTGCTCACGGTACACATTAACTTACGTCTTGTTGATGTTTTACGGAGTGCCCAAGTATGCAAAGTATATTAAGGACATCGTGGCCAGCAAAGCGGAACTTACCGAATATGCCACGGTGGCCACTTACAGGAAAGTGCACTTCCCGGATAAAACCGGTTGCCCACGAGCTCAAAGATCTGGGAGCTTCACAATTCAATTAACAATCGGGCAAAGTATCGAGCTCGCGGTTTATGTGATTTTGGGAATGACATTAACTTGATGCCAACTTCGGTATTTAAGAAGTTAGGTCTAGGAAGTCCTAGACCTACAACGGTGATTTCTCGGCTTGCGAGATCGTTCCTTAGCAAGACCGGACGGTATTGTGGAGGACGTGCTAGTGCAAAGTCGGCTCCCTAATCTTCCGGTGGACTTTGTTGTCTTTGGACTTTGTTGAGACTCGGAAGTCCCATTCATTTTGGGACGACCTTTCTTGGCAACCAGGAAAACGCTCATAGATGTATTTGCGGGTCGGCTAACGTGCGACACATGACAAGGTGGAAGTGTTCGATGTGTACAAGGCCACCAAACTCCCGGCCGTGTACGAAGAGACTCTCGTTGATCAACGTGCTTGGTAGCGAGAGTGTTGCTCAAGGCATTGAACAAGGCAAAGGAAACCCCCGATAGAGTAAGCTTGACCAGGGGTGGGGACGTCGTGAGAAACCTAGGGGCGAATGAGCTCAAACGACGTCGAGCCGAGATGAGTAAACCAGGCGGCTGCCCCACGGGAGGCAGCAGTGAAATATGATGATGGAGTGTACATATGAATAAAAAAAAAACGAGAAAAAAAAAAAAAAAGAAGAAAAAGATTTTATTTTTATTTAATATTTTTTTAGTATAGGAGTGTAAATAGAAAAATAAATATTGTTGTTTCTCCAACTTTGGAATTTCAACCGATTTACGTGGTAAGATGTTTCTGGGTTGACGGAGGAAAAATGCAAAGGAATGCAAAAAGGAGAAAAGCGAGGTAAGAAATATTTTTAAGTGGCAACAGTGACTCGCGCGATGGCTCCGTGTCACGGAGGAGGGCCTCAGCGTTACCCTCCGTGACACGTTGAAAAACAATATGGAATTTTAAAAAATTCCAAAATGCACCAGCGATGGCTCCGTGTCACGGAGGGCATGCTCGGCGTTACCCTCAAGTGACGCGTTGACCTACGTGTCAGCGTCGGGTCTGGGTCACTTGGGCGACCGCGTGATTTTCCACTTTTAAACCCCAAAACCCCTCATTTCTCCTATGTTTCTTTACCCTCATGACAATACCCCAAAATCCCTGCCCCTCAACGTGTCACGGCATAAGGAGTAAAATTTCTCAACTTTTCTTCGTCTTAATCGAATCTAAGGTATGTTCTTGAACTCAACTTCAATTTTTAGCTAAAATTTTGATTTCTAGCATGAACTAGGATGAATCCATACCCTTGATATAAAATTGATCTTGAAGACATTTGGGTTGTTGTTAATTGTGTTCGTAGTATCGTTGGTCATATGAACTCGTTAATTGCGCTGCTTCGTAAGATTTTATTGCTAAAATTTAGTTGGGGTTGGGTTGTGAAGTTGAAAAATTGAATTGAGAAGGAATTGTTGAAAAATTGTAGGTTGTGCATGTTGGGTGAATGTGAATTGTGTTATGCTTATCGTGGCAGCTGCCTAAGCTTGATGCAATTATCGGGGGGTGCAAATTGGGTGAAATTCCAAGAACTCATCGAATTACATAAAAATTGGGGAATTGCTTAGTTTGAGTTTGTGGAATATTCTTATTTTTCTTGTTTTCTTTTAGCTGAATGTCATGTAATGAAACTACTATCGATAGTATGTTAGAATTAGTGTACGAAGTACAGGTAGTACACTAGGTTATACGCCGAATTTTAAGAAGGCACGAGGCGATTTTGTTTATGTTTTTTACTTTTGTTAGTGTTTTAGATTTTGTATCTTCTTGTAAATTAGAATAAAGGTGTTCTTGCCGATATGCATAATGTAATTTCTAAAGACTAAGTGTGGGGTGGCCGAGCCAAAACCCAACCTTAGTCAAAAGCTAAGTTTAATTCGACTAACATTGTTACTGTCTCTTTTCTTTGAAAGAGACAATGTCTAGCGAAGCGAGGACAAAGGAAAGGCGCGTCAACATCGGGCGCTAGGAAGAAAAGACTAAGGCCGGGAGCAGCGGTCAGTGACTTCCAGCGTTCCACGCGGCGGCCTTGCCAATATGGAACACGGTGGGTAGTAAAAGAGGAAAAATTGGTACAAACATAAAGAAAACAAATACTTCCCGAGGAACATATTGTCGGGAACCATTGACACAAGAGAGTTCCCCCGGATAGTGCGAAAGGATTGGCGTTCTTCGGGCTACGTTTCATTTTCAACGAGCCCAGGAGTACAACCTGCACTTAATCCCAGGAATTCTCATATTTGGAACTGAGCATTGAGGAGTCACACCATCGAGATAAGGGCCAAATCGTCACATTGAGCCTCACCACCTCAATGCCATCCTAGAGCAATAGACGCCCACCATTACTCTACGACGGTGAACATCCTCCACCTTATGCGGATATCGGACGCACATTGGAGCTCGGTCTACGGCACGTTGGAGCGAGCCTGAGAGGGGCTACCATCGGACGCTGCCTATGCACGGATGAACGGGAAGCGGAATTTGGCTTAAGATCGTTTGCTCATTTGATTAGGGGTGCACATGACGGATGTGACAGGATCGTGTATGCTTGGTATACGCCACGATGAAATTTGGAGATAAATGTTGGGCGGTGATCATATCCGCCATGAACAGGGCTTGATTGCATCAAGGGCACGAGTACGGATTCGGCGGGGGGCTGGCGACGACGTTCACGAGGGGCCTTGAGGTCGAGGAGGAGGCTAGATTACATCCGCGAGGATGGAGCGGTGTGCCATTGATATCACAAAAACTAAGGCACCCGGCACACTCATGGGCACACAATTCTCACATTGGCCGGCGACATGCTCGGGGCCCGATCAATATATGTCCCGCATGTTGGATGCGGAATGCTCAGCTACGCATAAGCGGGAGACCGGCAACGGAGGGCGAGCTATGGAAGCTCGACTTCGTTACCCCATTTGGCGAAACGCCGGGCGGCGCTATGTCGGGTGGGCCCGACTTTTGTGGAGCCTATAGATGATGGCGTCCCCACAGATGAGAAGACACGTCGCGAGGATTCGACGTTGAGTGAGGAAAGGAGGATGACGGTGGAGACTCGAGATATGGGGGATGAGGCGCGGCTTTTTGATGAGAAGTGGAATACTTTGGTATCCGGGGAGTTTCCCGAACCACCTTTACGTTTGTAATTGTGAACCTTTTGGGACGGTGTTGGAGATTTTAAGTGTAGGGTAGGAGTAGTTAGGTGCTTGAATGTCTTGAATTTGCCTTCTTGTGTATATCATCGCATGTTCCTTACTTTGTTGTCGTGTTTGTTTTAATCGACTACGTTTTTATGTACGTTCATGGTTGTAGCTCATTGTTGTGTGAAATTGTTGTTGTGTCTTTGTGGAATGATGTTAGCCGGTATGTAAATAGTCTTGTCGAAATCATACGACATTTTTAAATTTTTTTTTCGTAACTATTTTTCTTTTGGGTTTCTCGGAGTTTGTTTTGATTCTTTAAGAGAAGAGTCCCATTGAGCAAATTAAGTAAATAGTGACCCTTCTCTATGATGGATGGATGACGGCCAGTCTTAAGGGAAAGGTAGTCAATAGGAGTAGTTATATTTCGTTTTTATTTTATTTTTAAATTTTTCCTTTATTTTTTAGTTGGATTGTTGGTTGTATCCCATGCATGTTCTTTCTGTAGCTCGGAAACATCCTTGTTGCGTGTTGTACATAATAATTATATAGCAAAGATGATTCGTAGAAACATGCAAAATGTGTGTACATATGTAAAGACACTTATCTTATTAAATTCGATTCGGTGTGATTGAGGCTTAATTTTGAATTCTTGTGATTAGGCGATTAAAGGATACGTGAAGTCATCTTGAGTTGAGCATGTGCATCGAGTGTAGAGTGAGGAAATTATTCATTCCATGCTGACCATTCTCTAGAACTTTTGTCATTGTGTACGAAACGAAATGAAGGAAGTGTAGTGTAGGAAAGGATGTAGGCATTTCTTTGTCAGCCAAAAGTTTTTCTTGTTTTTCTTTTCATATCTACCTTGAAGATTAAACCCTAAATCGACTGGGTGAGCCTTTAGCCTTGATAAATTTGTTCTTTTTTTGGTTTCTTCTTTTGTCGAAAAGGGTGTGAACCAAGTGAACCCCTTCTTTTCATGGTCCTTAAACCAAAGTCGAAGCTCTTAAGCGCTCAGAAAATGTACAATTTTTCCCATGGTGTCAAGGAGTGAAGTGATAAAAAGAAAAGAGAAGTGATGAAAGTAAAGAGAGAAAGAAAAAAAGGAATGGGTGATAAGTATGAGGATAAACTTCTGAAAAGGAGGAAGGAAGAGAATATTTTTGGAATTTGATGGGATGTGTGAAAAAAAGCGCTTAAGGAAGCTAGTTACTATTATTGGTTAGCCCGGTATATACTAGTTCCGTAGCTTACATTACAACCCGTTAAGTCCTACGTGATGCCACATCACGCATCCTTATATTAGTGGAGTAAGCACTAGAGGCAAGCTTATGGGTCATGACACAATGCATGTGGGTCGTTTGGGAGAGTGAGCGAAATTGTGTGTATATATATACCCGGCAATGAATTTCCTTAGAGTTCATGTGATTAAAACGGGAATCTCTTATTGTTGTGAGGGCACATGTTTGATGATAGAATAAATTCGTATGGGATATCTTGGTCGGCTAATATGCATAGGTTGCCGATATCGAGAGTGGAGTTCTTGTGCTAGGAGGTCTTGATTTATTAAGTGTCGTTGTAATAATGATACTATGCATGTTTTCTTGATGATTTGCTTTGAACATAATCGGTATAGCAGTAGTTCGGTTAATGAGCCTAAGTAGCCATGATGGGATATCAATTTCATGAGTTGTGTAAGTATTGTTCGAGGACGAACAAGATTTTAAGTGTGGGGTAGGTGATAAGGGGCATATTTATATACTTAAACTCGATACTCAAATGTATAACTTTTGCTTGTTTGTCTAATAATGTATACATTCTCATGTAAAATGTACGGAAGTGTGATTTTATACTAACCAACATGATTAGCGTTGTTTTGTAGGAAAAACATGCTTTGATGAAGAAGAAAAATGACATGTTAGGAGAAATCGAAGATGCATTCGGGAACGAGCAAGGGCGCGGTTGGTGAAGCAAGGATCACAAGGGCTCCGCTGATGGAGCCGTGACACGCAGCTGCCATCGCGGATGCACTCTGACAGGATGGAAATTCCAATAAATTCCGGTGAGAGATTCGCGTTAGGCGTGCCGCATTGGGATTGAATTCTCGAGACTTTGCATTTTTCGGAGAGGAGTCGCGGTGCGTGGTAGCCGTTGTTTGTGCTCACGTGCATGCGTGCCACAGTTGGAAATGATTACACAGGCGGACAATTTCCGAGAGGAGCTTCCGCGTTTCCGTGTCACGGAGGGCGGTGCTCAGCGTGCACTCAGGCGACACGTACCTATTATTTCGTGAAAATTTATCCCTAGTAAAATATGATCACTTAGGGGCATTTTTAATTATTCGACTTGGTGGAGCAAACGTGGGTTACGACGGTTTGAGGACGAAATTCTTAGGTTTTTCTCTATCCCTTTCTTCTTCCTTTCAATTGTTTGTATGATTAACACTCATTTAACGATGTTCAATCCACAAATGATGGCTAATTCTCCTTCTTCTTTGAGGTTATGAACTATTGTGTTGAAATGTAATTATTGATTCTTGGTTTAATTTTCTCTTTTCTTCTATGGTTGTTCTATTTAATTCTTGTTCTTACTACGTTAATATCGGCCAATGTTAATGTAAATCCAAAGTCGGTTTCACCGAGAGGCAAGAAATTGGAAAGTTTTGAGTGTAGGATATGATCTTTTCTTGGTTTGGGAAAATTGGGAATTGATTTACCTTCGGGATAGAAATATACACGAAAGTCGTATTAGTCATGTGTGGAATCGTTTGTATAGCTAGAACTTGAATTCCTTCTTATCACGAAAATGTGAGTGGGAGGTTCATGATTCTTAAGTTGGGTTAAATACGAAAGAGTTTTAATCCATAGGCATTGAATTCCGACCCCAACCTTGGGAGGAAAAGATAAACCATGTATATTGATAGTTCGTTTCTTCACATGTTCTTTGTAGCCTCGGCATGCTCATCCATAGTTAAGACTCAATTGTATAGATAGCTTGTTTGGTATAAAAATATATTTGCAAAACACACACACTTCTCTTTACCTTTGTTTTCTTCTTGTTGTAGTTGTAGTAAATTAACATCTAAAAAGTTTCACCCGTATTCCTATTCCACCAATGGGTTGACATTAGGTTCAAAAAGAGCCTTTATGTGCTGTATTAGCCATTACGCACGGAGCTCATCAGCGATACATCCAATTAACCAAACTTGTGCACCTTTGTCACGGGGTGAAGCTACCCACTGCGGCTCATGAGAGGATGTATTCCACGACACAACAAAATGTTTGTCAGCATGGTCTAATCGATCTCAAAATCGGATATGAGTCCACATATCCATATAGACATGATCACCATGCCCTTAAAAAAATCTCACATATTGTATGAAAATCAGCATGCATGTTGAGTCCCACAGTGGTGGTGGGATGGAAAACTGGTCTCCTTGCCATGGGGTGTACCGAGCGGTCACCTCTTGAGCTAGTTTTGTATTTGAATTAGGCTGAGGTCTTTTTTCATGTTATCAAATCCGACCGTCGCAATTCTTGGTTTACTTATGTTGGGCCCCATAGTAATATTTTTCATGATCCGACTTGGGTGGCGGCGGTGATGAGTCCCACAGCGATGGTGAGACCGAGGGGACTTGGTCTCCTTATATAGTCTTTTAGATTGTCACTCACCTCTTGGTAGGGTTGATTAGGTCCAAGTCTATTTCTTATCGGTATATATATATATATATATATATATATATATATATATATATATATATATATATATATATTAGCATCTTTTATTCTTGTACATGGAATGATTTCCTATAAGTAGTTTTGGAAAAGTTAAGCCCTACCTTATCCTTCCCCACTTGCAGTAAAGGGCACCCTTATCTATATAGGTAATGTTCCTCCAATGTCAGCCAAGGATGGCTTGCCTTGCAATCAAAGGCAGTCGTTCTTGGATCAAGTTTTTATCATGACGTGTTATACTTTCTTACTCAATGCTAGTAGTTGATAAGTTTGTCATCCTCCATTGCACCCTCTTTGTATGCCTTCTAAGTCGTCTTGGCCCGAGTTCCTTTCTTTCTATTCCTAGGTAAGCGGAATGTGAGGGCAGTGAGGCAAACTCATCTGCTTTATGAGAACAAAAGAGCATTACTTAAAAGGAGTTGTGGGATGGCCCAAGGCTAAAATCGGTCTTTTCGTTAAAGCGGAATGAAAATCAACATACATGAACTATGATGTTATACTAGCATGTAACAAATGATTATAACATTATACTAGTATATACAATATGCACAAGTAATCTTATAAATATAACAAGTCATGCACAACATACTTAGCAACAATATATCCTATATATAACCACGATATCCGCATATATGCTCGTCATCTCGGATATAAGGTACCTCCATATATATATATATGCTTATAAAACAATTCTTAATGTGGGAAGATCCTCTTTATCAAAAAATAATGTGGGAAGATCCTCCCATTAAGATCAAAAATCTTCAGGTATGTCAAGCTCACCTTAACCTTCTAGAACCTTTTCACATTCGGAATCCACCAAAAGTATTCCTATCTATTCAAAAGAATACTTGAGGTTTCAAAAATTCATTGCACTTAATTTCATAATTTAAGTCTCTATTAGAATCAAAGTCAACCCAAAAAGTCTATCCCAGGTCAACAAAGTCATAACCCAACACAAATTTCAACTCGGGTTACCCATAATACGGGGAGTCCAAATTGATCTTAGACTTTCAAAATTAATGTCCATTTGTCCCATGAGTCCTTGATTTAGTTATTCTATGGATTAGGCTTAAAATACCTAATTTTCACCATTAAATTCATGTTTTAATGTCTAATCTTTAAGCAAAATAAAATATAATCATAAAAGGAATGTGTAGGTCATTACCTTGAAGTCAAAATAATCCGATCAATCTCGTAGGCTGTACCCATTCGCCAAAATGATGAGAAATATCTAATGTCGAACTAGTTCATGTGGTGTGGACCTCTGGAATTGTTACCTATCACAATCACGGTCTTGAGTATCACGATCACGCGAGGAAGACAACTCGGTTTGACTACTCCGCATTTGTGAATGGGTTCCAAGTGTGTAAAAAATTCACCCAAGCCCCTTGTATCCAACCCAAACCATCCCAAGTACGAAATGGCCCAATATTGACATGCGAAAGTTCAAAATATATCTTGGGACGTAAATTCTCGAAACAATGGGTTGAGTTGTCACAAACAACCTTATCTTGTACTTTGTAGAATCTCAAATTATGAAATAACTTTTCTATGATAATAATAGTGAGACATACATATAGTATACTTGTTATTCCTAGTTTGGAAGTAGTCACCTATTTGGTTTTCCAAACTAGTTAGTCTAGTGACATTAAGTTTGGTGCTTGGTCTTCTTTTTCTTTTGTATTTTATTTTCACTTGGACATGGAATTTTTCATTGTTTTTTTCTTCCTGGGAAGGTATATTTTATACTTGTTTAGGTTTGTCCATCCTCTTGGATGAAAAATATAGGGTGTATGTCATGACCAAAATTAGGGTCATGAGCGGTTAAGTAGGAAGGGTTAATTGTCCTGACAACCTTATTCTTGTGCCTATAGGATCTCGAGAACAACATCCATTTATCGCTCATTCTATGCACAAATCATTCATATCAACAATATACATGTCCTTGTTATATAAGGAAAAGAAGATCATCACATATAACTAACTTAATACATAAAGCAATAACAGAACTTAAGCATGGCAATCATAATATAATATCTAGATTGCTTTTATAATGAATACAAGATAGCATAGCTATAATTGATTGGGACATTTATTTTATAGCATTCCATGTAATTTAGATCTTTAATACCGCAGTATACACCCATATATAAGCAAATATCTGATGATCCAAATTGGTATTTTCCATGATAGTTACTTGTTGAGTAATTACCACACTCAACGAATGTTGAATTACATAATTTGGAAAAGCTATGCAAAGTATCATGAATTTGATAAACTTAGGTAGAAACTATTCATAAATCACGCTGAGATATAATGTACAGCCGACCTGATGCTAACCATTCATATCCCATATGCATGGAATACATTGAATATTTAAACAAAAGGAACTTAGTTTGAGATGGAAAGCAACCCACATGCGATATAAGTGAAGAAATATAATGAGTCCATGGATGGGGAATGCTCACCATCTTCTTAGGTAAAAATGTGCAGAGGCTCAAACATTCGTTGCGGTATCTGGCTCAATATACTGCACATACAAGTAAGGGAATGTGTTGTCTAGACCTAGTAAGTATTCTCAGCACGTCCCCAAAAAGTTTGAAACGGGTCCTTCATGGAAAAACAAGTTTGTATAGAACTAATTGAAAGCTCCAACAAGTTTATTTTGCAAATCGTTTAT
Organism: Datura stramonium; assembly: GCA_018107945.1. NCBI lineage: Eukaryota > Viridiplantae > Streptophyta > Magnoliopsida > Solanales > Solanaceae > Datura > Datura stramonium. The sequence goes on along the minus strand of JACEIK010000076.1, from coordinate 359,075 downwards.
ACTCTTTTTCCCCACTTATACATGGTTTCCAAAATAGTTTTCAAAGCAACGTGTTGCTTTTAAATCATACGGTATGTTAGTTTATGTATAACAAGAATATAGGAGATGCCCAAGTTCTACCCTTGCTTTAAGTCCAAAGCTTCGCGTGTAAAGAGTCATCTAGGTCTCAATCTACACAAATAATAGTGAAGGTGTGAATATACGTAAAGCAACTCATTACTCAAACTTTGGTTTTATGTTAAAGTCAAACTCCTTGTCTAATTGGTCAAAATAGTCAAATCGGCCAGCCCATATCATTTTGTTGGTTACCAATAGTCTCGTTAGTTCTTCCAATCACTTAGTGTCCATTGGACTTAACAATTCTAAAATCCACAAAATTCTCCTCAAACCCAAGGCCTTGTTCGTCCATTAGTATGTTGCGAATATAAAAATTTCGAAAACTAGTCTTATGTCGCATTATTGGGTCATGTGTTGTTGCGATCGGATGACCTCTACTATCATTATACAATAGCATTTTCTTGGGTAGATACGACCATAGTGTTACAATCATAGACCCCTCCCCTCCCCTACATCTATGATCATATATTATTATTTCAAATAATATAATGGCCTTAATCAAAGCTATGTTCCTATAATCACAATAGTACTTGGTGAAAGTAAAAGAGGGGGTGAATTGTATCCTTTTCAAATATTTTTCTTTAGTCGACTACTTTACTAAGATAGTCAGCACGCCGAGTAGACTCAAATAATGTACTCAAATAAGAATCCATGAATTTAGGTACGAAGAAAACAAATTGACACATGATGTTTTTATGAGTGTGGTATTCAAGTCTAGTCCTCTTGGGCTATCTTGGGTTCCCTTAGATCTTACGAATGTTTGATTGATCACGGATGCTTTGTGGTTTTTCTTAGGTGCACCACAAATAAGACCCACAATTAGTTTCTAGCTCCACCACCAACATTCTTTGAGACACTAGCCGGACTTGGTTTTCCTTTCTCTCTTATCATTTTATTATATTTGTAAAGCGTTATAATATAATGCTTGAGTAAGAGAAGATGAGCAACTCTCGGTGGGCTTTCACGAATCTGCGTTCTTCAGAGTCTGGACCTTTATAAAGTGTTCTTCAAGTATGCAATCATGGCGCCGGTCTGTGATTGCCAACACCATAATAATCAAAATAAGAAGTCGGGATGTTACAAGTCGGCATGTTTTGATGTTGAGGTGTTTTTTGAGTAGTAGGTGATTAGGTCTTGCATTATAGTTTTATTAAGTGTTGAACTTGTCTATTATGAAGCTCAAATGATAGTTTTAGATCGGAATAAGAGAAACATTTATTGAACATTGTATGTGGAATCTATTTTAATGTAGTACTTCATTGGATATGTTATAAGTTTTGTAGGGTTACGTCTCTTAAGATTATAGTTGAGTTGCTAGTCATGCTACTATATAATTTAATTTGTATATTTACTAGATTCTATTATCTCTATTTCAAGCCTTGTTTAGGTGACCCCCTCCATTATTTTTTCTCTTTTTATCATTGGTTAAATGTTTGTTTTTTTAAATGCGGGATCATTAGGATATTTCCGTTTGCTAATCGTTGTCATTCGGTGCTCCCGGCAGTTCGGCATCTTTGGTGTCGGCAAACTATGAAGCTCTTAGATTTTCCAAATCCCATTTTTAGTTAGAGGCAAACATTGATTGCAAGAATGAAGAACGAAGTGCAAATAATAATTGGGGAAGTATATATCTGTGCATCTTCGCTTTGAGGAGGTTAGTTTTCATGTAGTGCAAAGCGTGTACATGCATACTTTATAAGTACGTAGCATAGACTTTCGGTATTTAGCCTTGATCACTTTTCGTGCGGGGATATGGTTGCTTTCTCTTGTAGTATATATGATGGTGGAGGTAAAGAGAAAGAGATGGATGCTGCAAGAGAGAGAGAGAGAGAGAGGATGGAGGAAAAAAATTCTACAGCGATGGTAAAGTGATTCATCTTGGAGCAATCGGGATCAACGGAAAGTGTCCCTTAACGTCGTTAGAGGTAATAATTTTTTATTTGTCGGTTTGATATTCGGTTGACTTTCTTATTGTGTTTTGTAATTAACTCAGTTGAGTTTCATATCTTTTATTTTTGTCTTATGCGGCGAAACATTGGAAATAATAACTCAAATAAAAGTAAAACCTTTTGTTTCGGATGTTTGTATGCCTTTCATCTTTAGGGTTTGCTTGGAGAAGTCTATGAGTCCATTGTAAGATTACCTTTAAAAGAATATTTTGAAAAGTTTGGTTTGACAAAGTCATGTGCAAGAGATGCTTGCGAAGATGATATAATTATAACCATTTCAAATAAAAGATAAGATAGTTGCATAAGATGTACTTGTGAGAAAAAAAAGGAAGAAGAAAAACTTAGCTTGATTATTCCATTAAGTCATTGGGGTTTAGATACTTATGTACATATTCTAAGAAAGGAAAGAAAATAATAATATATAACTATAGGGGTAATCAAGTTATGCTATATTTACAAGATCCTAAAATATTCTACAATATCCACGAGATTCTAAACTCCTCATATTGGTGCATATAAGTCATATTTACCAAGCATTGCAAATGTAGTGAAACTAATATAAGAGTTAGTTAGAGATAGTGAAAATACTTGTGAAATTTGGTCATTTTGACTTCATGAATTTTGTAGTAATGTCTCTTGAGAATATTTTTTACATCAAATTTGGGGCAATGAAGAGAAACTTGGTTATCTTACACAAGTTTCATCGTAGGTTTTCAAAATTAAATTCTACGAGCAACTATTCATTTCAAATTACTTTGCAAGTTTCCCGGCCATTTTCTCGGTATTTAGCTTTTATATTAGATCAAGCAACCGCATTTTGTATCTGCTTTCAAGGTATCAAATTATCTTCTACAAAATACAATATCCACCATTAAGCTACCCTATCAAAGGTGGTCACACTTGGAAATTAGTGTCTCTATATCCAATAATCTGTTCATGACCTCAATTCTCAAAAGTAATCATTTACGGGACTGATTTTATATATCAAGAATACGGACAAGTTTGCATTCGTGACCACTGCTGAATCCATAAACTAACTTACAAAACTCACAAGAAATGCAATGTCGGATCTAGTCATGCTAAGATAGTTCTACTTACCAAACAATCGCCTTTACCTTACATGATCATTAAGGGGCTCCCTCTATAGTGATAGAAGTTTAATATTCAAGTCCATAAGAGTGTCAATCGTTCTACCCATTTGTCATGCACAGTCTCAAGAATGTATAAGGCGTACTTACGGCAGCGAGACTACGGAAATTCCTTATTTGCGTTGTGTGACCTCAATCGAAACAGGAAATATTTCAATGCTGTCTAGGTCCTTATTTACAAATTATGAGCAATATGTTGATATAGTACAAAATGATTAGCCTCACTGAGTCATAACAAGCTCTGAATAACCATGTTAGACAACAAGCGTAGCCGAGAAGACTATTTCAAACCTTATTTAGGGCCCATGCAGCTAGTTTATAAAACCACTAGACACCCTCTGAGCAACAAATCAAGGTAGTTTCTTCACATATACTTTATCCTCAAGATCATCATGGAGAAAAACAATCTTAGTGTCCAATTGTTAGGAAGTCAATGACGAACAATGGTGGAATGCAATTATTCACGTTCTTGATAAAGAAAATGCATTTCGAGAAAGGACTACTTCTGAGGACATGAGAAAATTTTGGATATGTAGATACTAACTGGGTAAGGTCACCCTTGTAAATATGATCTACTTCTAGATATTGTGTTCTAGTTGAGGGAAATTTGGTATCTTGGAAAAGTAGAAACAAAATGTGGTTGTTAGATCAAGTGGAAAGCGGAATATCCAAGCTATGTCGGTGGCGTGATGTCAATTCATATGGATCCAAGCAACTTCTAGCCAAAGGAGTTGAAATTTGGGGAGATTAAAGTAATGGAACTTGTGTGTGATAATGAGGTTGGACTTAACATTGTATCAGATCTATTGTTCATGAGAGGACCAGTCACATAGAGATTGATTGTCATTTTGTGCGGAGAGAGAAGGTACTTTCATACTTTCAGGAGACATATTCACAAAGTTCGTGTGTTCAAATGATTAGCACATTGACATATTCACCAAGTCCTTAACCAGTCCCAAACAAGTTACATATATGGAAGCTTTGTGCATATAATATATAATACCAACGGAAGAAGTGTTAGAATCTTTGTGAATATTCTAGAATATATGTAAATAAAGTAGGTAGGCTGTCACGCCCCGCCTTGGGGGAGCCTATAAGCGGCACACAGTGCCCTAGTAGAACCTAGACTACTAGCTGGTGAGCCTTGGCACATATGGTGCACAGCGGCTCTATCTCGAGATTTCTAAAAGCATTGGGCTATATAACGGTTGTAAATATATCCTCCCTAGGCCATTGAATTTCTATTATAAATTTATAACTTCAACTAACCAGAATCTTATATCTCATAGGGAACCTATGTGGGCCGACAAGGCCACCATAACATCTAGTTATCGTAACTCAACAAAAGAATCTGTATACATCTACATGTCCGGCAAAGTCACCACTACTATGGATCTTGGCCCCACATTTAACACAAGCAGGAATTCTAAGCGGCTGCATAAAATGTGACCTCACATTGAAGCTCCAGCCCACAGGAGATATATATATACAATATCTGCAAGCCTCTATAAGTACTAATATAATGGTCGGGACGGGGCCCAGAGCCTGCCCATATTAATACAATAAAAAGAAAATAAACTACACCTACGAATATCAAGCTCACGAATGACGGGAGTGATGACTCTATAATTTATTTGGAATCACGAGGGATCACCTCCTGGAAATCTGTGAGTACTGCGGGCAAGTAATGCGAGCGCCCCAATGGGCATCGATCTGGCTGATCTTGAGTATGCAAAACAGCTGAAAACAGGTGATTGAAATAACATAACAGAAAACATCTTGAATAACGAGGAGATAGCTGAATGCATAAGAGCTGATATGAAATTTGGATCGAGACTTTTATGCGTAGAGCGGACGTACACAGCCGTCGTGGCGATCTTCTATCTATAACTATTATATAACATATAAATACATATACATATATATATATATATAGAAAGCAGAGCCAATACCAACCCCATAAGCCGAGATGGTGCCAACCAAGAAAACAATCTATATACCCCTACACAGGTCAAAACCGGCCAAAATAAGTCACTCCACTCAACAGCACAACTACGAGCACCTCTGTGGGCTGGGTCTCGACTGGTCATAGCCTTGATATAAATAGCGTATGCGAGTCCGGAGGACTCCTGCTCTTTGTATCACATGTATAGCATGTCTGAATCTGTTCCCACGGACGCATCACACTGTGGGCAAGCATGCTTGTGCAGTCGGCCTAATATAGGAAAGCTTCATCCCGTCATCGTCAATCTCACGGGGGCAGCATGTCACTCCTTGGAGTGACGTAAAGCCCACCCGCTCGGTGGGTGACACGATTTACCAACCGGGGCGAGGACACTCAAAGGGTGCCCTCACGACACAACCAAGTCTCAACAAGCAATAAGCACATATATAGCAAGCATGTTTAAAGCGAAAAATACTATTTGAATTACGATTTCTTAGTAGATCTCTCTTTGTGTTAAGGCGATTCCCATCTTGCTTTATCTTTGAATCGTGATCTTTATCTAGCTTGTATGATAATTTGTAGCCAAGATACTATCATTTGTATGGCTATACGCAACCAGAATAACCATACGTACAGCCCATGTGGCTGTCATAGACAAGATACTATACATGCATGCAGTTTTGCTACTAACTTATATTCTAAATATATGTCCTTATTATTCTAAAAACATGTTTGCTAATCACACTCTTGGGCTATCTGATGCAGTCACCAACTCTCCATTTGGCGCATGCTTTGCTAACTTTCGTACTGAGTACGTATAATAACGCAAAGCCCAGTTGCGGGCTTGCACAATACTCCAATGTTCAACTCAGGGAACTACGCTACGGAGTTTGCATGCTATACAAGGCTAAAGCTCCTTGCAGAAAAGCGCTGCATACCTTAACCTCGGGTTGCTCCAGGCTATCGAGACGAAGCTCGGTGATTACTCCATTATTTCTCCCAAATGCATTCACATATATGTCAATTATGACTAAATACACCAATATTCTAAAAGAGAAGCGTCACTTTCGATATATTTATAGTCAAACTTTGGCTTATCGAAGAGCGTTCAAAAACTCTATTTCTCGAAAGTCCAACAGGGAGAAATATTCACTTTAAGGCTAGGAGCACATTGACACTAATTTGGAGCAATTCCACTTACCTTATCCGGTAGCACGATGATTTGTCGGCGAATTTCGTGAAACTAAATCCAAGTAGGAATTCTCCCCTCTTGCTTAATACTTCGGTATCTAGGTTAATTTGGATTTGAACTTCGTTTGTACGGCGTAATCGAGCGATAATTTATCACAATCTTCGTACCCTCTACGTTTCTCGCGAGCTCTGGAAATTATTTTATAGCAATGAATTAAACCGAAGTGGAAGTATATACTTGTGCACAGATAGGCCAACATTTCACGGAGCCAACGCGGCTCCCCCTCCCGTGACACATTGCCATCGCGGAGGGAGCTCACGCCCCCTTCTCCTTGCGATAGTTGACGGGTTTCAGTCACGGTCTTTCACGGGCCTTTTCAAGCATGTATGGCTTTCAAATAAAGCTTAACCAACACACGAATAGGCCATCTATGAGTCGGGAATTTTACGGGGTGTAACATTTGCTCCCCCTTAAGAACATTCATCCTCGAATGTAAACTTCTAATATTTAGGACTTACCTCAACCTCAACTTATTTCTAGGAAAATTTCGTGAGTGTCCCTTGTAATATGGACTATCCCAAAACTGAAATGCTGAAAAGTCCAATACGGGTACTCCACAACAATACTATAGTATTCACGCCTTGATTAAGATCGATCATTCACTTACATATATAAACTATAAGGCATTACATAAGATAACAATACTAGCATACCTGCATTCTAGTCTTGGAACAAGTGAGGATCTCTGGTTTTTATATCTTCTTTGCCTCCCAAGTCATCTCCTCTTAGTTCTGTTACGCCACGGTACTTTGTGAGCCTGATATCTTTAGTTCTCAATCTACGAATGCATGCATCTCGGAATGGCTACGGAACCTCTTCATAGGCTTGACTCTTCATGACACGATTATCACAATTTGGGAGGCCACTCGGACGGGTCTCACTATCCATTTCCTCGCGCAAATACATGAAAGACCGGATGAACGGATTCCTAACTCTGGAGGCAAGTTCAACTCTCATATGCTCACTAGGCCTATCCTTGACGAATCGATAAGGCCCGACAAATCTTGGAGTGAGCTTACCTTTCTTGCAGAATCTCATCACCCCTTTCATCGGTGATACTTTCAAATACCCGGTCGTTCACATCATCGAATTCCGGTCTACACGCATACGTTACAGCGGCTTTGTCGATCGGTGGGCGTTCTCGATAGCTTCACCTTCTCCTCACAGTGTTGAATAACGTGGCCCAATGAGCAGTTCTCCTACTTCTGAGCAGCCAGCCGTGATGTTGCATTTCGCCCATATAGTGCTTCAAAGGCGCACCATACGGATATTTGAGTGATAGGCTTTATTATTATAAGCAAACTCAGACAACGGCAAATGCTCGTCCATTCTACCTCAAATCTACACACGCCCATAGCATGTCTCAGCGTCCCGAATAGTGCGTTAGCCCCATCTATCCGTACGAGGGTAGAATGATGTACTCAAGTTAATCTGCGTTTCGAGACCTCTACGAAATAGCGCAAAAATCTAGCGTAAAGCTGTGCTCCTTTATGCAGAAATAATGAATGCGGCACTCCGTGTAATCTAACTTCTTTCTACGATATACAACTCGGCACCATCTTGACCGAGAAAGCCAGCTTCAACTGGCCGGGAAATGGCGGATTTTGCCAACTGTCAACTATCACCCATATAGAATCGATATCTAATATGCAGTACCAGAGGTAATCCTGCCACAAATCCATATTCAACGCTTCCCATTTCGAGGAGAGGCACGGCTATGTCTAGTTAACACTTTGGTTTTCAATTGTTCCACTTTTACTGTTGGCGGTTAGGACCTTTGGGCTACAAATTCGGCAATTTCTCTTTTGTATGCTGGCCACATTAGTTCTCTTTATTATCATGGTACATATTCGTCGCGGTGAAGAGAATAGCGGGCGTAATGTGCCTCGTTCATGTCTGGCAGTAGACTGAAATATACGGAACACGGGCGGCCTTTACATCGCGGCCTCCATCCTCTGTTATGGAAATGCGGTGCTTTATCTTTGGTCATCCTTGGCTGTACAGTCGGGATCTTCTGCATCGTTCTTTACCTCCACAACTAGTGATGATACGGCGGTGTTAATTTCCGCTCTGTTGTCCTCTGTTTACGCTACACGAACGGCTAGGCTAGCTAATTGATGTATCTCCACACAGACCAACTCCCATTTGCTCGAGTGAATACGCAAACTTCCCATTGACTTACGGTTTGAGGCATACGCACCCGTTGGCTTTCCGGATAATCCTGAGAATATCCACATCATAATCTTTTAGTATCCAACCGATGTGGCCCATGCAATTCAACTCCCTACGGTGAAGACATCACGCAGGCTCTTATGATACGTGAAAATATCCACATGGACGCCATACAAGTAATGTCTCCATATCTTTAAGGCGAGGATGCTATGGCTAACTCCAGTCGTGGGTAGGGTAATTCTTTTCGTGTTTCCTCATTTGGAAACATATGCAATCACCTTACCATCTTTGCATCAACACACAACCCAACCCAGCGCACGATGCATGCATGTGCTGAATAACCTTCTGTGCCTTAGGCAATGCTAGCAATGTTTGGGAAAGAGGTTAATCTATCTTTAATTCTGGAAGCTCTGCTCACATGCCTCTGTCCCTTTGAAACTTTCTTGCTTTCTGCGTTAGTTTGGTGGAGGGTGCCGCTATAGTAGAGAATCCTTCAACAAATCTCTGTAATATCCCGTAACCCCGAGCCGTGGACTTCGTTCGGAGTGGTAGGCCTAGCCATGTTTTATTTGCTTCTATTTTACGCGTGTCAGCACAGCCTTGACATTCGGCACAATATGCCCCAAGAGCTACGAGTTAGCGGGAATTCACATTTAGAAAACTTAGCATATAGCGACGGTCCCGAGAATGCAAAGACCTTTGTCAAGTAAATGAGCACAGTGATACGCCGGGCGAGTACACGAATATCATCAATAAACACTATCACGAACAAGTCGAGGTATGGTCTAAAAATGCTATTCATCGGTCCATAAATATTTACGAGGCATTCATCAACCCAAAAGAGGACATAATTAGAAATTCAAAGTGTCCATATCGGGTCACGAAAGCCGTTTTGAGAATGTCTCTTTCACGAACTTCCGAACTTGATGATATCCGGACCGCAAGTCAATCTGGAGAAGTATACGCCTTGGCGGTCAAACAAATCATCTATTACGAGACGGGTGCCATTCTTTGCGTAACTTTATTCAGTTGCGGATAATCCTATACATACGGAGCGAGCCATCTTTCTTCCACACGAACAATACTAGAGCACCCCATTGAGAGATGTTGGGCCTGTTGAAACCTTTATCTAGCAAATCTTTCAAGCACACTCCTTTAACTCTACGAGTTCAGCAGGAGCAATACGATATGGAGGAATTGATATGGGTTGAGTGCACAGTAGTAAGTCGATTGCGAAATAGATTTTCCCTTTGCGGGGAATGCCGGGTAACTGTCTGAAAATACATCAGGGGAATTCCCTTCCCTGCAAGCAGAGCCAGTGCTTCGGAGACTCTACCCGAACATCCCACGAACCACACGACTAGGTGACAAATACATCTCTTAGCTATCAATTTCCTCGCTTTGAGTAGGAAATAAACCACCTTTTGGCATAGGCTTTGTCTTGCCTTTCCCTCTCACCTTTGCCTCCCTTGGAAAGTGGAATCGGACCGTCTTGGTCTAACATTCTACGTTGGCATAGCACGGCACTAACCAATCCATACCCTTTATGGCATCGAAGTCAATCATTTCCTAGCTCTACCCGGATCTGTAGTACGCGATCGGCAACACCTACTTTGTACACCTACCAAGTGCGCTTTAGCTATAATGTAGAGTCACCGACGGGTGTGAATCTTGGGAAATGGGCTCTTTGTAATAACTCTGGTGCGACATCAAACTTTCGAGCCACAAATGGGGTGATATATGACCAGTGGACCACTGGATCAATCGGTATAGCGGGGCATCAATAGATAGTCATCATACACATTACCACATGCGGGGGCTTGAGTCTTGTCTCCCTAGTCTTGCATAAGTACGGGTTGAGCCCGTACGGCTGGAGGCTCTGATCTACCTCGGCCTCTGCTGTGAGCACAGGGCCCCTACGCCCTTCCAGAAATTTCTTGGAGCTCGTGGCCTACTTGGATCCCTGTCTGACTATCTACTGCTCTCTTGCCTGGCCGGATAATCTCTCATCCCAGATGCCCCTCACACATCGCATATAGCATTCGAGGCCATATCTACGAGCTGCGGGTGGCAAAGGTCGAGGTTGCAATTAGGGTAGGGTGGGGGTGTGAATTTGCTGCGCTCTCCCTTCTCTGCTTTGCGGGAATCTTTTGTTAGCGCCTGGGCTACATTGCCCTCGGCGAACAAATCTACCCTCTGCTGCTCTTTGTTGTGGTAGAGGTGGGGGTCTAGAGGGTACGTCGACAACGGGGCTGGGTCCTCTGAACCTCTCTCTGCTGTATCGTCGATTTGTCTACTGCCAGTGTTGTTCTGATTTGTCTATCGCCTGTTGCCACATTGTCTAAGGCCCTTAATGGTGCAGGCAAGGTGCATGCCGGGCAATATCCATATCTTCTCGTAGTAGCCGTCATGCATGCTTCAATATATTACGGGTTCGGACCATAGCCAAACTGTGAACTCTGGACGGCCTTAGTATCAGCAAAGGCTGGAGCATAGCGGGCTAAGTCAAGCGTAAAGCATATTCTCGTACGCTCCGCGCCCCTTGCTCCAAATGCTAAAATACGATCCATCGGGCTGTCGGATCTCGTGGCAAGTAACGGTCCGGGAAGGCCTCGAGGAAGGCTGGTCCGAGGTCGGAGGGGCAACATCTCTCCTCGAGACCTTTCCCAACTCTCGTACCATGTCTGATATGTCCATAGCTGGCTCTTTGCCATCTCAGCGGTCTGCAGGGGTCACATCTGCATAACTTCCGAAAAATTCTACGCATACGATCTAAAGAGTGCAGGGGTCCTACGCACGTCGACCTGTGAGCATGGGGACCCGGTGCCAAAACCTCCCACGACCCTCAAACTACGTCCACACGATGGCTCTGCCGCTACGGTGGCTTTGTGTGTGGCCATCATTTGTGCCAACATAGCCACGGTGCTACGAACTACCTAGTTTGATGGCGAAGGTACGGGAGCTATCGGACCTTGATTCGTGCCCAACGGCTCTGATGTGAGGGGGCTGGCGAGAGGATGTGATGAAGCATCGCCCTCGGATCGGGCGGTGCAGATAGAGCCGAGGCATCCTGTTGGTGCCTTCTCTAACATTGTATCGAGTCTTCTACTGTGGCGGTGTATTTGGTGCCTTCATTCTTATGCAGCAGACAAAGAATATGATAAGTTTTAGGGACTCAACCCTATCTTGTACCACTCTATAGCATGAGCGGAATGAGAAAGAAGAGTAACCATCTATCATGCCTCGCGGCCTCCTTTGGTATGTGGTGCACAACACATCCATAGACAAGACTCTACATAGCACGGCTTACAGACTCACAGGACACGACTGCTCGATACCAAGTTTGTCACGCCCCGCCTTGGGAGTATGGCTTGGCACTTGGTGCCCTAGTATGACACAGATGCTAGCGGTGAGCACAGGCACATCGGGTACTGTCTAGCTCTATCTCAAATTTACGGAAACGGCGGGCTGTAACTACGTAATCGGCCTCGGTGGCCCAGGCCTATAGCCAGCATATAAACTTCGGCTAACGAGAATCCTGTATCTCATAGGGGAACCTATGTGTGGGCGACAAGGACACCATCTTTGTCGTTATGCAACTCCAACAAAAAGAATACTATATACATCTCGTGACCGGCAAGGTCACCACTATTATCGAATCATGGCCCCACCACGGCCAACACAAGCAGAATGCTAAACAACTACACACAAAAACGCCACGGCCTCACACCGATCGGCTCAAGCCAAACCACGGGGAGATATATATATACAATCTTCAAGCCTCTATGAGTACTAATATAATGGTGGCGCAGGGCTCAGAGCCTACTCCTCTTGTACAATAAAAATAAACTACCTACGAATATCGAAGCTCAGGATGACGGAGGCGGTGACTCCCATAGAGTTGTTTGGAATCACGAGGATCGCCTCCTCGTCTATTAGTACCCTGCGAGGCAAGTAATGCGCGCCCCAATGGGAGTGTCGGTACCGTTTAGTACTGAGTATACCAAACAGCGAATACCTAGCTGAATGCAAATGCTTATAACCTTAATTGTTTGAATAGCGGGAGATGGCGGGTCATGGGCGTATAGGAGCTGGATCGGACTTTCTGTGCGATAGGGCGGGGAGCGTACACAGTCATCGTGGAGATCTTCTATCTATTAACTATTATATAACACATAAATACATATATATATATATATATAGCAAGCAAGAACCAATACCAATCCCCATAAGCCGGATGGTGCCAACCAAGCAAACATCTATATACCCCTACACGGTCAAAACCTGACCAAAAATAAGTCACTCCACTCATCTACGCTGCTACGAGCACCTGCGGCCCCACAGGTCTCCGGCTTGGGCCATAGCCTCCAGGAAATAAATAAGCGTATGCGAGAGTCCAGGAGGACTCCTGTCTTGTATATGTAGCGTAAGTGTATATCGAATCTATTCCTGGGCGCATGCGCACAACGGGAGCAAGCTGTGCGCATAATGTTGATCAACTTTGATGGGGAAAGCTTCATCCCATCTTCGTCAATCTAGGACCATGCCACTCCTTGGAGTGACGTAAACCCACCCGCTCGGTGGAAACACGTTTACCAGCCGGGGCGGCGGGGACGCTCAAGGGTGCCTCACGACACAACCAAGTCTCGGCAAACAATAAGCACATATATAGCAAGCATGTTTAAACTAAAATACTATGCGAATTCTGATTTCTTATTACGATCTCTCTACGTATTAAGCCCGATTCTCATACGCTTCTGCCCAGTCTGTGATCTTTATCTAGCCCCATGGCTAATATGTAGTCAAGATACTATACGACTATATGGCTAATTGTAGCCAAGATATCATGCATACGTATGGCTAATGCGTAGCCAGATTCACTATACATCTGTACGATTTTACTTTACTAATGTATTCCGAATATATGTCATATTATTCTAAAAACATGCTTGCTAATCACATATTGGGCTATCTTGATGCAGGAATGTAACTCGCCATTTGGCGCATGCTTACAACTTTGGTGAGTACGATATAATACGCAAACCAGTTCTTGAACTTGCACAATACTCATCATTCAACTCACAGGAACTACATTACGGAGTTTACTATGCTATACAAGGCTAAAGCTACTAACTTTGGAAGAAACTGGTTTTACATACCTTAACCTCGAGTTGTCAGGCTATCGGGCAGAAGCTCAGTCGGTACTCCGGCTATTTCTCCCAGCTGCATTCACATATATGTCAATTAGGACTAAATACACCAATATTCTAAAAGAAAGCGTCACTTTCGATATATTTATAGCCCAAACTTTGGCTTATCGAAAACGTTAAGCTGCTATTTCTCGAAGTCCGAGAAAGGGGAAAATATTCACTTTAAGGCTAGGAGCACATTGACACTAATTTGGAGCAATTCCATTTATCTTAGCCCGGTAGCACGACGGTTGTCGGCGAGATTTATTGAAACTAAATCCATAGGAATTCTCCCTAGTGCTAAATACCTCGGTATATGAGGTTAATTTGGATTTGGACTACGTTTGACGGCGTAATCGAGCGATAATTTATCACAATCTTCGTACCCTCTCTGTTTCTCGCGAGCTCTCTGGAAATTATTTTATATGTAATGAATTAAACCCGTGGGAGGCTTATATACTTGTGCACAGGCAGGGGCCACCGTGTCACGCGGAGCTAACGCGGAAGCTCCCCCTCCGTGACACGTTGCCATCGCGGAGAGGCTCTGCGCCGCTCCTTCCGCGATGGTTCGACGATTTCCGATCCAGTCTTCCGGGCCTTTTTATGGCATGTATGGCTTTCAAAGACGCTTAACTAGCACGCGAAGGTCCATCTATGGTGGAAATTTTACGGGGTGTAACAGTGTAATTCCCCTATTGTAATTGAGGTATTGATTTTATTTCTTTCAAGAACATAAGTATGATTATTTAAAGGGAAATTTTCAAAAATATATAAAATTAAAATATTACATCACACTAAATCGAATTATTGAGATTTTCTTTCTTTTCTATAACATATAAATGTAGTTATTTAAAGGGAATTTTTCAAAAATATATAACCCAACATAAAATATTACTCACGTAGTCATATTTCGGTTATACAATATTATACAACGGTATATACGAAATTGGAAATATCATACATAATGTGTCAACCTTATATAAGTGTATAGTATTGTATAAAAGGTATTTATACACCAATATAGACTAAACAGGATAACAAATTCAAAATATGGGCTAAAACGTGTAAATATATCTCCTAGTGGGTCTTGAAAGGTAAAGAAAATGGGTGAGGTAATTTTTTAAACCATGCGGCATTTTTGGAATTTAAAAAATCGAGTTTTAAGATTTTAAATTTTGTAAATATAGTCTGAAATTAATGACAAGGATAAAAATGCACCATGGTAGATGGTAGGGTATATATACCATTTTTTGATGAGGTATATCCTCTTTAATTAAGGGGTATATTTATCCCAATTCCTGTTAGAGGATTTACATTTTTTAAAAATTAACTGTGTCCATATTTTTATATGTATTTCCATTTAATTGACATTTTCCTGTGTCAACTTCTTTAAATAGAGGTTCATTTTTCAAACATTTTTAATTGAAATTACATCCCATTAAAGTCGATTTCACTTAAAAAATACAAGGATTTATTGGTGTAACATCCGTTACAAATACACACTTCTGATAAACGAAATACAATATATATATATATATATATATATACACACTCTTTTATTGTGTACTAAAATAATGAGAGTTCTCTTGACACAAATGGTATCCATTATGCGAGTACTTCATTGAATTTTATTTGCATAAGAACAAACAAACTAGAAGCTCCATCTAGGGGTAGGTTGATATTTGAAGAGCCCAAATAGACTTTAACCGCTTATTAATTTTAGTCAATCATTAGATATTGAAATAGAGGAGGAATGCCTCTTCATGTAGAGGAAGTTTGATATTCTACATTTTAGAGGGGTATATGTTTTTTCATACTTAAATTAGATTGTTCCAGCTTTAATTCCTTCTGATTGGCTCTTTCATTTCATGTATCTTCTTTCCTTGGCGCCTCATCTTTTTGTGGCTAAGTTTCTTCCCACACTTATATCAGGTTGGTTTTAATGTTAATAGGGATGGGGTTTTGATAAGCACATCCATTTATTTAACTTCTGGAAAAATCTACGACTCTAAGCGACACATGAAACCACTATTGAGATGTTCCTCTTTTGCCAAACGAAAGAGATGCTAGAATCCCCAGAAGAACTCGCCCCATTTCAGGTCTGAATCGTTTGAGTGACTTCTCCCTGTCTTTGTTTTGCCTTTTCTTCCACACATCGGCTCAAGTTTTTGCTTCTAGAATTACTCTTCCAGGATGGCTGCTATAAGACTATACTGTTTGTCTTCATAGTGAAGTATTTGTGACAACAAGGAGGAAATTTCCCTCCACTTCTGTTGGGTCATAGAAGATTCCTGTATGGTGGACACTCCAAGGGACAATTAGGCGGACAAAAAGGTGCTTTTTATGTAATGCTTAAATATTAGGTAAGTCTACGAAAGAATCGAATCAAATACGAGTTTGTAGGGTCATTGGTGTTTTTCATTAGACAGTATAATCACATACAAAGATTAACTATACCGTATAAAGTCACGGTCTAAAATGGAAATGTCTTGTTACAGTTGTTCACTCTTCTGAAGAAAGTCTACACAAGAATCTTGAGGACTCGGCAAAGAATTGAAGAAGGAATAAGAAGAAATTTCTGTTTTTGTTATGTATCACGTTAGAAAATACAGGCAACCCTCTTATTTAAAGAACTCAAGACACCGGATCAGGAAGAGTCTAACCATTATGTCTTTTCATCCAATAAATATAAATTAATATATAACAAATATATATATTTATTTATTTATTTTTATTTATTATTTATATGGATCCGGATTGACCCACATGGGTGATCCGAATCTAATTCCTTCATCTCCCACTCACACATAGTGGAGTCAACTCTCGTCTTTGTTTTGTAACTTTCATACACTACGACTAGAACATGTGACCAGTGCATACTTTGAGAGCACATTTGCTATACATTTGTTAGGAATGTATAGCATCTCGACCAGTGAAACTTAAGTGAATTCGGTATGCAGTACCCTAGACATTTATCACATTCATATTGCTCACAATCTCTTTCTTAAGTTTGAGTTCATCGTTATGTTATTGTCTCAAAACAAACATAAAGGACCGGTCAATGAACACAAATAATGTGATAATACATAATGATCTTCCTCATATCATGATTCTCTTTAATCTCAGCGTGATATACTTTTCTAGAGGTGTCCCGCCAGACCGAATCAAGCATGATCTCTTGGCAACATTCTAAGACAGCAAACACCAAATTGAATCTCAAGAAACTTATCAAAGTCATGAGGATATAATGTAAAGAAAATTTCTTATAATTTTCAAGGCTTCCTACGATCATAAGTAGAGATTTAGAGATTGTATCGCCCTTATAGGTCATCATGTACATACATATGATAAATATGTACCACGGTACCAACTCCTTTCCATGGACACATGTCTTTTAAAATTAGATATTGTGCAGATGATAGTTTAGACAACTCAAGTCTAACTTTGAGTTTATAAATCTACTCAATTATTTTGTTATCAAAAACTCACATCGGCATTGAAAAGACTAACTCATTTTTATGAGATATGATTAAACACAAAACAAACTACATTCTTATTATAAACTTCGGCTCTTTTATCATCACTTCTGACAATAATTAATTTATAATTGTCTTATCTCTATTTGTCTCTTAGAAAATAGAGGCGATTGCCTGTGTGAATAGGTCAATCTTTTGTTTTTCCAACATACTTCTTGTACTAAGAATTTATGTACTATCCATAATCCATAAAAATATTATATGTATATGAACCAACAAGTATGGATAATTAGGCACAAACTAACATTAACTTCAATAATGTAGATTTACATGAACATGATTGGAAAAAATAAAAAATATAAATACATTAGCATCTACACAAACTCAATGACTTCACATGTCTTTCATAAGCATCACATGCTATGGATTTCGTTAAGGGATCTGCTATCATTTGATGCGTAGATATGTATTTCACGTTCACTTCCTTTTGTATAATCATGTCTCTAACAAAATTATACTTAATATTAATATGTTTCATTTTTTCATGGTACTTGGGATCCTTTGTATAGGCTATTGCAGCTTGACTATCACAATAGATGGTCACTGACTCAATAGTGTTATTATTCACACCCAAGTGTCCCATAAAATATTTAATCCAAATAGCTTCTTGCACAGCTGATGAAAGTGCTACGAATTCAACTTCCATTGTTGATAAGGCTATGCATGACTGCTTCTTGCTACTCCATGATATGGTGTCATTGTTAAGCAAGAATACATGTCCAGAGGTGGATTTTCTCTCATCTAAACTCCTCCCCAATTAGCATTAGTGTAGCCTTTGAGTTGCAGATCATTCCTTTGATAACATAAGGAATAGTCAATTGCGCCTTTAAGATACCTCAATATCATTTTAACTGCTTTCCAATATTATTGTCCTGGGTCAGACTGATATCTGCTAACTAGTCCAACGGCATAACAGATATCAGGTAGTACACATCATAACATATATTAGACTTCTGATTGCATTGGCATAAGGAACCTTTCTCATTTTCTCCTTTTTCTTGTGGAGTATGTGGGCACATCCTTCGACTTAAAGCTTCACTTTTGGAAATAGGAGTGTTTATGGGCTTGCAGTCTTGCATGTTAAAACGTTCAAGAACTTTCTTAATGTAGGATTCTTGTGAAAGAGATAACAATCTTTTTGAACGATCTCTTGAAATTTTAACTCCAATAATATATGATGCTTCACCCATGTTTTTCATCTCAAATGTAAGTGATAACCACTCTTTATTTCTTTTACATACTCAATGTCACTGGCAGCTATAAGTATGTCGTCTACATACAGTGATAAGATCACAAACTTATCTTTAGATGTTTTGATGTACACACAATGGTCTGCATGAACCATAATAAAACCATATAATTTGATTGCATTATGAAAACGTAAATGTCATTGTCTAGAAGATTGTTTAAGGCCATAAATCGACCTATGAAGTCGACATACTTTATGCTCTTCGCCTTTCTTCACGAAACCTATAGGTTGTTCCATGAAGATTTCTTTTTCTAGTTCTGCATTGAGAAAATCTGTTTTTACATATATTTAAATGCAATTCAAGATCCAAATTAACCACTATTGACAAAATTAACCTTATTGAAGCAAAACGTACAACAGGTAAAAAAGTTTCTTCATAATCAATTCCTTCCTGTTGTGTGTATCCCTTATCTACTAGGCGAACTTTAAATCTCTCGATACTACCATTGGCCTTACACTTGATTTTGAGAATCCACTTGTTTTCAATAGCTTTACGCCCTTAGGTAGATCAACCAATTCCCATACATGGTTTTATTTCATTGACTCCATCTTCTCCTCCATTACTTTTAACCATTTTTCCTTCTCATGGCATGTAAGAGCCTTATTCATATTTCGTGGCTCTTCTTCATCTTGTGGAGTAACTATAAATGCTTCCCCTTCGATTTCAAAATGACGACAGAGAATTTTTTGATAACTCATTCGTCGAGGTTGAGATTGATAAATTGAATTATCAATTGGTAAGTTACTCCCACTCGAACCAACAATAGTCATAGGATTTGATTCAGATGGTGTATCCATGGAAGTAGAAACGGATCCATTGTCATTAAATTGACTTCCACTCAAATCCATTTGAATGTTTGTAACAGAAGCGACCTGGTTCGTAGTTTCATAAAGAGACAAATCTTGACCTATCTCACCCTATTTAGGAAAATCATTCTCTATGAATATAACGTCACATGATTCAATTTCAGTTACTGTGCCACTGTCTTGTTCACCTATGAACACATAACCCTTAGATTGTTCACAGTATCGTATAAAGATACATTTTCTTCCCCTTTGACCTAATTTTCCATGTTGAGAAGAAGGATTATGAATAAAAGCAGCACAACCCCAAGGCTTCAAAATGCTCAAATCGAGATTTCGCTTAATCCATAACTCATATGGCGTAGATGTAACTGATTTAGAAGGGACACGATTAAGTATAAATGCAGCAGTGAACAAAGCATCATCCCAATAGGTAATAGGTAATTTTTCTTGTGTCATCATTGACCTAACCATTTCTAGCAAGGTTCCATTTCTTTGCTCCACAACACCATTTTGTTGCGGAGTGTAGGGTATAGTCAATTGTCTTTGAATTCCTTTTTCAACACACAATTGTTTGAACTCATCATACAAATATTCTCTCCCTCGATCAGTTCGTAAAACTTTAATTTTTCTGTCTAGTTGATTCTCAACTAAGTTCATGAACTTAACGAAGCAACTAAAAGCTTCAAATTTATGAGAAATCAAATAGATATAACCATATCGAGAAAAGTCATCAATAAATGTGACGAAATAAACAGCATCGTGTCTTTTCCTTACGTTCATTGGACCACAAATGTCGGAATGAATTAACTGCAATGGAGTTTCGGCTCTCATACCTTTTTCAAATGGTTTTCTTGTAGTTTTTCCAGCGAAATAATATTTGCAAATAGACAAATCTATTTTATCTATAGAGCCAAGAAGACCTTATTTGGCTAAGCGATTTATTCTTTGCTGACCAATATGGTCAATCCTAGCATGTCATATATTTACATCATTTTCACAATTAGAAGTAGACGTAAATAAGAAAAAATAAACATTATTATTATTGGAACTTTGAACAACATTCAATATAAAAAACCTATCAAAAAGTAACCAGTGCCATATTTTATCTTGGCTAAATACATATCTAAATCATATTCATGAAAGAAAAAATTAAATCCTAACGTAATCAACATTCTGACAGAAACTAGATTTCAATGAATTGACGGGACAAATAATACATCATGTAGAAATAGAGTTCGGCCACCACGCATTTCAAGTTTGCAGGTACCAATCCCTTTTACCTCCTCTTTGGAGTTATTTCCTACATAAACCCATTTGGTTCCTCGTGGAATTCGTCAAAATTCTACAAAAGCATCTCTTTCCATCTCTATATGTTCGGTGGCTCCCGATTCTACATAGGATGAATTGAGACGGTATTTTGTAAATATGTAATTATCTTGAATCCACATAGGAAGTGATTCAGTTAAATAAGAAGAACAAGAAATATTTACATCACTATGTAAATTATTAATAAGGTCATGTACCTTTTTAGGCTCAGGACAATCACGAGCAAAGTGTCTCTTTTTCTCACAGTTGTAGCATTTGAGCCTAGCCATGTTTAGCTTTTTCTTAGGAGCAGAAACATCGTTCTCTCCTTGTTGATTAATCTTAGGTTTCTTTGAGGTTTTTCCTTTCCCCTTTTTTCTGAGAAAATCTGCCATACTTGCATTTTTTACCATGTCCATGTCCTAGATCAGAACTAGCCATATACGCATTTGTAGCAGTATTGTCAATCTCGAGGCGCTTTCTTCGAGTTCTAAATGACGCTTAGCATGTTTCATAATTTTGATGCTAATATTATTGGTCAAGTGCATTTTCATATTTTCTCAGTGTTGGGGTAGAGATCGAATCATAGCTTGGATTTGTTGCTCTTCAGTCAACACATAACCGGCATCTTTCAGTTTATTCACCATATTCGTCATATGGTGCAGATGCTTACGTATTGTATGATCAGGACATTTCTTATAAGTATCAAACTTAATAGTAAGCGCCCTTATCTTGGCAACTGAAGTATGACCAAACTTTTCTTTTAATGCAGACCACATGTCCTTGGCATTTTCATATCGTCGGAACTCTCTCATGATATCATTATCCATGCTACTCAGCAACGTTATGTGAGCAAGATAATTTTTCTTTTTCTAAGTTTGATAAAGCTCAAGATCTCTTGCATGATTGGGTGTATTTCCACTTTCAGGATGTATCATAGACACATTAAGAACCTCAAGAGCATCCTGCTCTTCCAGAACATACTGGATATTCATGCTCCATATTTCATAATTATCACCGTTAAGATTATCACCTTTGTTAAGCTCAGCAATGATGTTTTTTGGAGCAGTAGACATACTAATTTTTAAAGAAAAAAGTATAAACTATCGTGAGGCAACTATGTACAATTATTGTAGTCTAAATGCATATACATAATAATTCTTAAAATATATAACTATGTCAGTATTTATTTTATATCAAGTTCAGAATCAAAAGTTCATTAAGTTCCCAATCATCATCTGGATTCTAATATGTTGCAAATCTGATATAATTAATC
>JACEIK010000076.1:248100-336986 GCA_018107945.1 Datura stramonium | reverse complement strand
CTAAAGAATTAATTTAAGAATTCATACAAGTCATATCACATACAAACAATCATTGTACAAAATAAATACACATTTTCACATTTTTTTAATGTGAACTGAAACAAATTTGATAAAATCTCGCCGCAAGTCTTTAGGCAATAATGATATCACTCCTGGAACTATGAGGTTTTACTAGTCTTGACCTATTATTATTTCTTATAGGCAACCCAAGAGAACGACACATAGTCTTCTGAACCTTCAAGTCAATATACTTATTCACAAAATTTTGAACTAACGCCCTATAAGATACCTACATATGGTGATCCATCTTATGTCATGATATATCAAGCAACTCCTTTTGAAAATCGTTAGGCAAGACAGACCGTAAAGCCATGTATTTCTTTTCAATTCTTAATAAACCCCCAGTCCAAATAATTTCTTGAATTGACTTATTAATTCTTGTAACATGTTTCACAATAAGTAGAAAATCATTATCTTGTACATCAGATTCTAGCGGTAGATTGACCAAATTGTCAATCATAGCTTTCACCCTATCGCTTTGTTACTTTGTGAAAACTCGTTTGGGTGTCCTTATCACCACCATGATTTTCTGTAACACATACAGAAAATTATCAGGACTAACCACATCAACAATCTCAACAAATGAGAATAAAAGTTATTGAGGGGAAGCATAATTGAATTATCAGTTTATCACAACAGACCAAGTATGTATTTTTTTAATTAAAAAAACACATTATGCATCATTGTGGATTTCATATAGGGAATAAATAACATGGAGCCAGTTGTATATGGACGAAAAAAATTAATCTCATAAAACTATATCATTAGACCAATTTAAATATTAATCTACTGTGACAAACTATTTCTTTAGAAATATAATCCCATGCCTATACACTAAATATGAATTGCCAAAAAAAATTTCAACGAGTGGCGATCATGTTTTTGAAATTTCCACAACAAATGAAGTTTTCATAAAAAAACAAACCTGAAAACTTGCATAACTCCTTGACCTTTTTTTTGTTTTTGGAGCGGCAATAATTCCAGAAACATCTTGCACTATTGGATTTAAAACCTTTTTGAAGATTACTACCAGTAATATCAATAAATGAGAGTTTAAGTTGTGAAAAAAATCCAATTCCCAGAATTCAGACAGAATAAGAATATAATTTCAATATTTTTCAGTTGATGACTATCACACCAAAAAAAATTCCAGCAAATAGGGACTTCATTGTGAATTTCATAGAAGAAACATCTAGACTAGAAAATAAATAAAACCTATGCCCTGATACCAATGAATAATCGAATCAAACACACAATTTGTAGGATCATTGCATTTTATTTCACTAGTCAGACAGTGTAATCACATACAAAGACAAACTAAACCGTATAAAGTCACAGTCTAAAATTGTACCTTGTTGCAGTTGTTCCAACTCTTTAGGGAGAAGAAGTCTACACAAGAATCTTTAGGGAACTCTAACAAGAATTGAAGAAGGAAGAAGAAGAAATTTCTCTATCTGTTGTTTTATACTGTATCACGTTAGAAAACACAGAGGCACCACTCTTATTTAAAGAACTCAAGACACCAGTTCAGAAGGAGTCCTAATCATTGTGTCTTTTTATTCATTAAATATAAATTAATATATNATATATATTTATTTATTATTTATATGGATCCGAATTAACCCACGTGGGTGACCCGAATCTAATTCCTTCGGTCTTTGATATATTTCCATGATTTTTATTGAGATGACACTTGTTGGCTGGACTGCCTATAGGAAACTTGAATGAGTTTCTGAAACCCATTTAGGTAGTAAAAGTGTGTATTAAAATGTTAAAGCTCCTTGAGTAGGAAAGCCATACTAATAGTCTTGTTTGTTGATTCAATAAAAACACTAGTGTCATTTGTTGTATTTTGATTTCGAGAGATATAGTTTCAGTTCTGGTTTGCTCTCTGTGTCCACTCATCGAAAAGCTCATTCTTTTCAACATACCAAATGCCGGTGAGTCACATTAGGCTGTTCTTTTTGTAGATAGCAGCATGTGTTGCGGGTTTTATCTGAATCTATTGACGTATTTTACCCTTGCACTGCTGTTTCCAGGTGGAAAACATTCAAGCGGCAAATGCTAAATATACGAGCACATAGTGATTCAAAAGAAATTGAGATTAAAAGACCATCTGACTCGATATATTCAGTCCCATACCCAGATTGCATGCGCCGCATTAACAAGACAGAAGTTTCGAAATCATCCTCAGCGACATGATTTGTGGGCATATCTTTGGCGGTGTTTCTGTTCCCGTTGTTTGTATGGACTTCAGCTGCTAACCATTGCTAGTTTTCCATATTTTTGGCCCCCTCTACTGTGGAGAAGGCCCCATACCGGATCCTAGAGCAGCCTTCATGAGAGATTTTCTTTGATTGCTCATCAATATGATTATCATCTGGGAATGAGTTGAGGGGTATGCCGTTGTACATGATAGTCCGTAAAAATCATCTCGATTGCTGGGTATACCTAGGTGTTGATTTATATAGATTCATCTTCCAGCTGCTGTGAATTGACACATGGGATACATACATATAATTCAACATTAGTTTTATCAGTGAGGATCTTGTATATTACTTGAGAGGAGGTAGCATTAGACTTTAGCAACAGGATGAACTAGCGGATGCCTTGTCGAAAGACGGTTCCCAATTTTTAATTTTGGATACCCTCTCGTCTTTGCAAATATTCGGTGAAATCTCTCTGGTGATATTTATCTCAACTTTTCACTAGATTTATCACCTCCATCACAAAAATTTCCCAAGAACGCTATGGGATGAATTTTGATTAATCTGTATATTACGGTGAAACAATATCAATCTTAAATTTCTTGTTAGATAATTATTTAATAGGAAGCATTCAAGATAACACAGCATTCTTTGAATTTTTTTATTTTTGGCCGCCTTATGTAGTTCACCTATTTTATAGTTAAGCAGAATGTGGAGGTGACTTCCTTCAGCTGAACTTTTAATTCTATAATAACCATCTCTGTCTCTGGATATCCCAACCTGATCTTGAAGTGAACATCATGAGAAGCAGTAGTCTGGGATGTCGTCCCTTGACGTCTCGATTCATGGAGTCCTAGATCATCTATCATAAATAGTTTGTTATGGATAATGTTCATAAAGTCATAAATCGATAGTATGTATCATGTTATAATAGTAAAGTTGTGCCATCCGTGATGAGTCGTTTCGTCTGCAAGTTCCTCGCAACCTCCACAAAATGCATGACTTGATTGGAAATCGGAAAGTTGGCAGTGTTCATCATTCCTGAGATGGAAATAGAACACAAAAAATCTTCGACCAACCAAGAAACACCTTGGACCCTAACATTTTTTGAGGACTGATTCGAACTCCATCCAACGTAAAATGAATTTCAGTAGGGGCTATCTTAACCTCGACATTCATCATAGCTTTATTGATTGATACAGGCTACAGACGTTTTAATATCCTTGAAAGACTTAGATAGAGCTCTTGCAAATTATGCATTGCTTGAATATCTATCCAAATGCCCAACTACATCACCTACCACATGTATATTTTTCACTTTCAAATCATTTGGATTTTCTCTAATGTTGTAAATCACAGTTGGACTAATCATAACAATATCAACCAAAATATCTCAAACTTTTAACCACAACGCCACCAACTGGAATGCTAGGGTCTTTGGTAATCTATTCCACAGTAAATTAAAAATCCCTTAGACGTGATTGACATTCAACATATCATCGACTAGGTGAATCAAGTTTTTCATATCTTAATCACTAATTTGCATCACTTAATTAATTATATACGAATTCAAATGATATGGTAATTAATTACGAATAGTTAAATCCTCAAATTTAAAGTTCTTGTCCAAATTCCACATTGGACCATGAAGCATCTAAGTGAACTACAAAAGACTCAGGTGTGTAATCCCAACAAGAAAGATTGATAAAATGATACTCTTTTGGAAGTCTTCGCAAATAATGCAGTGGCTCAATTTAACAACCGGATCAACTCTAGCACACTCATTAGTTATTAGTTTCATCGTCACCAACAGTATCTGCATGGACATGCAGGTAAGGAGTGACTTATATGTAAATATAACTCAATAAGATCTTCGATCCACCATTTTAAATACCCCTGAAATAAGTATTAGAAAACACAAACACACTACAAATACAGAAATATTATGCTTAGAATTTATATCATAATATAATTTCCAACAAGGTTCATGCAATTGTTTATCAAGGATACCATATATCTCAACATAATTTACGCTAAAGGTTTGTCATAAATAACAGTTAAAGAAATTAATCAACACGACGAGTCCACAACAGCATACACAATGCTAGTATTGTCAAAAAAACATACACAATTTTTCAGTATTGTCAAGAAGCATAAACAAAGCCCAGAAGCATACACAATGCCTACTGATATCAAGAAGCATACATAATGCCCCAACCTCATGGCTCATAGCCGTATCATCTAGGAAACAAATTTATGAAGGGAGTTTTAGTATCTCTGAACATAAATTGATGCAGCTAGCCTCAAAGACCATCGATTCTGTCAAGCCCATGTTTGTCCTAATACATGGATCAGATAGACAAAATATTTTTTTTAAAAAAAATTCATATTTGAAAAGTAAGCACTCAAAGCTTAAAGTCTCACTTGCCTTAAATTCACAATTCAAGCACCCATTTCAATAAAGCAGAAGTATGCTCTTAGATCTCTGGATCACCTCAAACTACACCAAAAAGTATTTAGAATAGTCAAAAGAAAAAATTACATTGTATGACAATTAGTAATATAATTATCCATTATAGTAATTCACTTTTTATAATGTTAACAGCTTTAAGGATATTTCAGTTATTTGACCAAAAATAAGTGCTTAACAACACTTATGTACTAAACACATCAATAACTTTTTTTCAATTTCAACATTTTTATCCAAACACATAACTGCTTATTTATAACATAAGTTTCAGCATTTTAAAAAGTATTTTAAGCACTTATATTTAAAATTTATTTTTTTCAGCTAAACCAAACGGGCTCTTAATCTATGGCCTCTTTAACCATCTTAAATTCTTTTTAAATTAACTTTTTTAGCAGTCATATTTGCTGCGTTTCCTACTCCTTTGGCCTTTTTTTTTTCTTCCAACGCTTTTTTCCTTTTCTTCTTTTTCTTCTTTCTTTTGTCTTCCGCTACTTTTTAATCTTCCTTTTTTTCTTTTTCTTTTTTTGTGTTTTCTTTCTTCTTCTTTCTTTTTTTTTCTCTTCTTTCATAATTTTTATATTCAGGTATATAAATATTATATAATTATTTATTTTTTTTCTAAAGCATATTTATAAATTTTTATAGATACGTAAATTTATAGATACGTTATTACATAAGATGTATTTAGTAGCATCATTGATGAACTTAACTAGAAAATTTAAAACTCGTTGTTGGAGTTCTTAAAAACTTGAAAAATTCACAAATGCTTCTGAATTTGTTAAAAATTTTAATAAATTGATAATTGTGGTTCATTGGTGATGTCATTTCGAAATTATGGTTAAAATTTAACGGTAATTGAAAAAGATTTGACCTATTTCAAATGGAGTTTTGTAGTTGAAGTTCATAGGAAATCAAACACAATTTTTTGTTATAAGTTGTATAATTTTGTATAATGAAGCAAAAAGTGTTTATGTTACAATGTTTAATCTTCCTTATACACTATTACATATTTTTATACAAGGTTTATACATTGGAGTACAATGAGTGTATAATGTTGTATATGCACTATTATGAAAAAGTTATGCGAGTGTAATTAGTATAAAAATCAAATCAAAAACCGGAACCAACCAACTAATTCAAGCTGATTTCGGTTTTTTCGGTTTTTCTATCAAGCCACTTTTTTATAACGTATCTGGAGCCGGTTTTTCTAAGCATGTTCACCGGCTTTTCGGTTAAACCACAACTGAAAAATATACAATTATTTTATTTCGTTTTTATAATAAATAATTAAATTAATTAAAATTTAAAACCCTATACTAGTATACCTGTATCAATTACTTCAATTAGTTGCTCCAGTCTACCGCCGCACACGCACACTATCTCGCTTCCTATTCGTCGCCAGTCGGCCACGGCGTGCACGCCGGCACCCGTGACGGGCAGTTCCTCTCTCCTCACTTTCCGCTCCCGACTTCCCCCGTGTTCCGTTCTCGTACTCGTCGACGCGAGACGGCTGACTTCTCGCCTCACGCTCTGGCGCCCGGCCCAGCCGGGTACGCCCTGTGTAACTCTCGTGCCTCAGCCCTCACCGCCCGACGCGATCCCCGGCTGGTCGCGCGCCGCCGCCCGACCGCCTCAACCTCGCCCTCAGCCCTCACTTCTCGTCACGGCGGAGCCGCCTGAATGGAATCAATGGCGACGGATATCGGAGTATCAAAGGTTTGCCTCGGCCTCGCTGAGTTTCACACACACCCTGCCATTTCTTCCACTGCTTTTGTTCCTTCTTCCACCGGAAGACACCTCTACGCCGCCGTGATGGGTGCTGTTCTTCACTTGTCACCTGATCTACCAATCTTCACTTGGTGCCTATGCTTTGGGTTATGCTTCTATGGTTATCTCTCGGCCTTATTGTGGGATCATCGCTTTTCATTGCTTGGTTACCTTTATTGGATGGTACATTCTCTCTCTCTTAAATTGGGTTTATTTAAAATTTTGTTTGATTTCAAATTCCTTTTTAATTTTATTTTATTGTTGTTGTTGTGTACTTAAGACATATTGTTGAGTTGTAGAATGAAATTGTGCTTTGAATAAGATATGTCCAGGGGGACTCTTTGAGTTATTGTTTTGTGAATCTATTGCATTTGAGATTGTTGCTTCTTCGTAACTATGCCTCTCTCGAATTCTCCTTTGTTTTGAATCTGGTGAAGACTATTCTACTTGTGGAAATCTTCATTATTTTTCCAATGACAGGTCGTGATTTCATGTTGTTCTCTCAGCTTGATCGATATTTGCTATTTATCGACCAGATGTTAAAACAAAAGGCGCTTAGGGTTTGGTTAGAGTGCTTCAAGAAAAAGTGTGATCACCCAAGGAGTACTTATTATTAATTTGAGATGGTGTTATGCCATTTTGAAGTGTAGGCGGCAGCCGGTAGGCACTCGATTTAAAAAGCTAAATAATTACATTTTTTTAAATGCAACCATTTTACAATCGTAAAATTTCATCAACCAAGCATAAAAATCGAATAATCAAATAAATAAAACTGAACCGACTAAAAATCAACTGAATTGGATTAAAACGGTTCGGTGTTTGGGTGTTCTTTCCATAACCGAAACCGAAAAACCAACCGAAATTTAAAACTGAACCGAAACACCAACGCCCACCCCTAAGTGTGTAATATTAATATATGGGCTATGTGATGTAATATTTATATTATACCGTATATTTTTGTAAAATTTCTAGTCAAAAATTCTTATGTGAATATTTTTCACTTTTTTAAAAGTAAGTAAACTCATGGTCAAAGGTTAAACCCTAAAATTCAACTTGATAAACGGGTAAGAATTTTCAAACCATGACCACCACGATTCCGTGACGAAAAGATCACAGAACACTATTCAAAATTAAATTCCGATAATGTGTGTGCTTTCAAATCGATAATTTGGGTTGAAAACCCTTAGAGCTATGTTTTCTCAATTGCTCATAATTTCTCCATATTTTCACCACAAAAATTTATCCAAAATTATATAATAATCTCTCATATAAAATTTAGAATCATTACATTGGATACTTTGGGATGAAAACTCATATTTCTCCCTTTCTTTTTTTTCTGCATTCTACTTTTTGGTTTCTAACCAGACCCAACCCTTTTTTTCACTTCTTCCCTTTCTTTTTTTTTCCATAATTATATAATAATCTCATATAAAAGTTTAGAATCATTATATTGATACTTCTAATGAAAATCCCTATTTTTCCCTCTCTCTTTTCTCTTCTTTCTGTTTCTCTTTCTTCTTTTTTTTTTTTCTGCGTCCCCAGTTTCTGGTTTCTAACTAGACCCAATTCCTTTTTTTCTATTTTTTTCACTTCTTCCTTCCTTTCTTTCTTTATTTTTTTTATTAAATTACTAAATAACCTTGCCATCATCGTTGTTACATTCTCCCCTCATTTAACATAATATTCATCCTTAAACATGCCCAAAGTCTTTGTTGAGGTATCTAGATATGAACATCCATTATGCATGTCCTACCCAAACTCTCCAATAGTGTTTTCTAGTATAGTTCTACTATGCTACTTTAACCCTGAATGCTTCTTTGACCTTAGCTAATAAAGTGCAATTCTCATTTACCAGCACTATCTCAGTCTAACTGACATCGAGTCATAAATATATTCGCAATGTATTCACATAATATGATGTGCACATCTGGTTGCATAACAAGTCTCTTAACTACACAACCAATTGCTAAAAAAATATTATTTACAATATTCTAGGATCCTAACTTATCCTTCTTCAATATCTCATATAATACCATTAAATATTACCAAAATAAACTCCATCTTCTCATAAAATTACTAAAAACCCAAGCTCATGGGTTTCCACAACCATCCTATAAGTCTCATCTCTCTAAAATGTCCATCAAAAATTAAGAAAATCCATGCATGGGCGAGATTAAGAGTCTACCTATAGAAGAAAATTCCAACAATCTTCACTTGAGCCTTGGATGAAGAAACCCTTAAATCTCTAGAATTCGGAGAGAAATTGATGTTAGAGTCATGTACTGCTGAAGGAATGAGTAAGAAATTATTAGGGAGGAACTACCTTGATGATGGGGATTCATAAGAGTAAAAGAGTGAAAATAGCCTTGGGTCATCTAAAAATAAATGGAGTAAGAAATGGAGACTCTGAAATTGAAAATATTTAGATGTCCCATAATGCTTCCGGGAATGCGTGTTGTAGAAGGGGAATGGTGGCTGCACTTTGCAAAAATATGGACAGTAAACTAGCCCATTTGTATGTTTTTTTTCGAAGGGCGTAATAGTTCGGGGCACCGCAAACCGAGTATTTGGTTGCAGAATTTCTCAGAAAACCTTCCAGCAGTTTATCTACTACCTTCCAAAGAATGATCATAACGGCTCCAAATCGGAGTGACAAACCGTTTGGATTTATTAAAAACTAGACTCTAAGATCTATATGATAGGTATAACATCCTCTAAGTTCAGATTTGAGATGCACTTCTCTTAAAGTTATATATGTCCCGAGAACTCAACATACACTTTGTATCTTCAACCATACATGCATTTGTTTCTATCTACGTCCAAGATATAACCCATAATGCTACATATATCTTCGCACTTGATGTAACACTCTTAAATTCGATCTTTTCAATATTTAATCACTCTGAACTTAAATAACACTTCACCAAATAAAAAGGTCCTCCAAGTAATTATTAATCACCAAAATTTTCTGATTTGGGTCAAATCACATACATCCAATGGATTGAACCTCAAGATGAAACTACGTGAGCATTACATTCCTCCTGCCTCCACTCTCTCTATGTTATTCGATCATTTTCCTCATTTTTGAAGTTAAATGAAAGCATCAATGTTTGTAGCTCCAATCTTTTTTAACCTCTCCCCTCCGTATATTAATATTGTCTAAAGTTTCTTTTGAAGTTGCAAAACTAGAGAGTATTTTCTTTTTGTGATTGTAAAATGTTGTGCTTTTTGGTACCTTTCCCATCCACTCCGCTTTGTTGTTAGAAACTTTTGGTGTTATTGTAATAGAGTAATAATCTATTGTGAAATATTTCCTTTCTTCCTTTGAAGTTAAAGCATCTCTTGTATTAGCCTCATGTTGGTTTCAATGTTGCATGTGTTGTCAAAGTACTTATAGTTGTCTTCTATAAGCATCTATATTGCTTGAGATAATGAGTGTTCGCATGGGTTGACTATTTCCCTGTCTCGTTTCCCTTTGAATATGTGTCTTATCCATATCTTATTATCTTAGTTTTAATTTCAAATTTGGGCACTATATTTTATCTAAGTTTAGGAGTTTCAATCCTGTAGATGTAACGATCATGGTTGTTTCGGATTTTCTACCTTCTCATAGCTTCAGTATGTCATTTATGACTTCCAAGAATGGTGACACAATTTCAAGGTGATCAAATTAATTTTGATAATTCGAGGAATATATTGTACACTTGCACTCGAATGGAATTAATAATCTTAGTACGTGATGCTATAAGTAATATGGTGTATATAGTGTATGAAGCTTTATCCAAGTAAGTATGAAAATGCTCGAGAGTTTATTAAGTGTTAAATTTTAGAAGAAGTCAACTGTAGGTGTCGTAGGGTGATCTATAGGCTGTAGATTAATTCTATGAGTCGCGGAATCATTGTAAGTGAAACCCAATTTCATAAGTCACTGGATAAGAACAATGAAACAAACTACGAACCGCAGAATAATTTTTATGAATCTTACTTTCCTTTTTCGCAAATGAACTTCACAAATTAAGGTTAGTAAATTCAACAGATGGTCAAATCTGGTGGATCATAAAATAATTTTAAGGTCCGTACTTAGAACCGTGTAGATGGACTTCGTAGACTTGGTTTTCTTGATCAACAAATGAAATGATTATATGAACTACAAGTCGATTTTACACTTCGTACCTTCCTCCGTAAATGAAACTTCAGAGAGATGTATTTTCCCAGTTCAGTAGACGAAGGATTCTACCGTCCATATCTGTAGTCATTTATAACTGGTTGGTCCCTAGACTTGATTCACAATTAGACTTGGTTGCACCACAAATCAAATTCACGGTCCGTAACAATGCCCAGTTACGGCAAGTCATTTCCTCTCAAGGCTTCATATATAGCTACCCAATCTCTCTCACTCATTTTCTTCACTTCTTAACTGCAGGAACCAACCTTCCTCTCTTCTTCAAGCCTTCCTACTCTAAGGTAAGTCCCTTTCAAGATATTTTCATGGAGAATTTCTTTCACATGTTTTGACTTGATTCAGCTTCTCTTTCCTAGGTTTTAAGAAAACTCATTCTCTAACTCAAGAAGACTTGGAAACCTCTTTCTCCCAATCTTGTACCCAGAGTTCTAATCTGCTTTTGTCACGACCCGAGCTGAGACCCTTGATCGAGACACGTAGCGTAGGAACCACAAGTGACTCCAATCTAACCCATGGTACATATATAGAATGACTTTAAAACATAATCAAGCGAAAATCAACACGAACATAAATGCTGGAAGACTGAATACATAAAAGTTATTTATCAAACAATAACATCACAACAATGAATCTCAAAGCTGAACATACTAGTCTATGTTTGAAAAGCCTCTACCGGGTCTGATAAGATGTTGGACAAGCCCTCAGCTAACTCCAAGTCTAAAACTAAACTGACATAACATCTAAACTTACTAGATGTCCTCAAATGAGGACTCACCCAAATAGGGGTTGAACTAGACTGAGATGGGAGAGAGCTATAGGCTATGACTAAGTTAGATTACCCAACCTATATCATGAGATGATATAACATAATGTATGCGCGCATTTGGAAATGTACTAAGTTTATAAGGTAAGTAAAACATGCTTAGTAAAACGTTAGTTAAAATCATGTATAAATCAAATAATCATGAGAGTAAGTGGTTGTATGTTAGAACCACTTTTGAGACATACATAATCATAAACCTGGTTTTCATAATCGAACATAATGGCTGAAGATTTAAAATAGAAATCATATTACTTTCCATAGCTAAAATAGTAAGTAAAACTTAAGTAAACTGATCATTGAGTCAAATCTGTTGTAAAATATAATATCATGAGTCATAAGCATAAATAATTAAAATTATGAGGAACAATTATAGACTCACATAATCACACCATCACGATAGAGCTACGTGATTCCCAACTATCATATTCAAGTGGTCAGAGCCATCCAAAACCTTGCCAGGGCAAAGGATACTAAACCATGATAGCAATATCGCTGAGCCCTTGGGCAGGGGAAAACTCTTGAGAGGTCCTAAATATATATACCTACATTCGCACATAGTTTACGAGACCGGAAAATCGAATCTCAAGCCTACCCAGTGCTAGACACTACACCTAAACATGCATAGTGCTCACATTGTTTTTCAACAAAGCTAAAATCAGATTCTCAAATATAGCTTGAATCTGAACATTGAGAGTCTTGACTCCAAATCATATCGTAAATTGATCTTATTAGCCTTGGCTAAATCATAAATAACATACTTAACTTGTATGGGCTTACCCAAATCATAAAATCATGCATACATAAAATAGACTTCATAAGTCAAAATCATGAATTCATACATTGAGAGTTCACGCATTCATGCATACTAGATATCTCATCCTACCTGAAATCATGAATCATAAGCTTGGAATTTTTCATAAAACTTGTATAATAGGGCATAATTTCTAATAACTTGAAATCAT
Source organism: Datura stramonium (assembly GCA_018107945.1). Taxonomy (NCBI): domain Eukaryota; kingdom Viridiplantae; phylum Streptophyta; class Magnoliopsida; order Solanales; family Solanaceae; genus Datura; species Datura stramonium. The sequence goes on along the minus strand of JACEIK010000076.1, from coordinate 324,514 downwards.
GAATTTATAATCAAATTGAGTGATAAAATTTTCCCATTAGACTTAAAACATACTTAGGAGATAGAGACACCCATAAACATAGTAGCATAGGTAGTTTCATAAAATTGGCTTAAAAACCTAAGAATCAGTCAAACTTGATTAAGAAACTTGAATTCATGAATTTGAGAAGAAACTTAGGCATTTGAGGGTGGAAGAAATCCCCCATTTATAGCCCTACATACCTGGTAAACTAATTTCAAACTAGTCTTGAAAGCCCAAAAGAATTGAAGAAGAAATTGGGGAGAATTCTAGTTTGATCTTGGAAGAAAATTTCAATTCAATGCATTCATGGTAGCCTAATGAATTAGGATATGTTAAACCCTCTTAAAACACTCATTTCGGTGCTAAAAACGCTATTAGGAAGTTAGGAGCTTAGAAATTTCAAATGCCTCACGATTCGGGACAGGGAAACACTGCCAATCACCACGAAGTTAACGATGACTCGTACAACCAAACCACAACTCGCGGTTTCTTGAGCACGGTTAGCGCCCGCATTTCCAACTTTCTAATTCTCAAATTAGGAATGCCTACACCCACTTTGTTTCCTACAATGAGTCATAACTTGACTTTGTGACATCATTCCTTCAAAGGCTTCTAAATCATGATCGCATTCCACGACTCAGTGTTTCATACAATGAGTCAGACTTGACCAGTTACAACCTCCTATGACTCGTACCATGAGCCATCACTACTAGCCGTAAGACTCTATCATAACTAAGACTCATCACACCAAACAACGAGTTGTACCTTGACTCATTGGTCCAATATTTGAAACCAATAGCTCATCACGACTCAACCTATGACCTATTATGGTACGACTCTGTACCAAGAGTCATCCCGAGAGAAAATGCAGATTTTCCTCGTTGAATCCGTTTACATGTCTAAGGCTTGATCATAGGGAATTTTGGGGTATTAAAATATCTCCTCCTTGGGAATATTCGCCCTCAAATGTAGAATTAAGAATACTAAAGGACGGGAGAAGAACTACAACCTCAAAACTAGACAACTATAGCTAAAAACTAACGGAGTGACTGACTCCGGACTGAGATACATGACTGATCTAAATTCATGAAACATACATGTATGCAATGACATGAAAGAAACTTAGAGGCATAAACTTGACATAAAATGAATAGAGTTCTATGATGGGATGGGTACCTCAAGCTGGAATGAAATTGGAAGAGAATAGATGTGGGTATCGAGCTCACTATATCTACTTTGGCTTCCCATGTAGCTCCCTCAACAAGCTAATTCCTCCACAGCAACTTCACTAAAGCTACTTCCTTGTTCCTCAACTACAAACCTCGACGATTAAGGATTCAATCGAAATCTCCCCATAGGTAAGGCTATCCTTCACAACTAGACTTTCCACCGAATAACTAAGGTTGGGTGACCGATGCATTTCTTCAACAGAGATACATGGAAAACTAGATGCACTGAATCTAACTCCACTGTAGCTCTAACTCATAGGCCACCTTGCCGCCTCCTCACCTCAAAATCCTCATAAGGACCACATAATGGGATTGAGCTTCCCTTCTTCTAAACCTCTTCACTCCCTTCATGTGGGATACCTTCAGAAACATGCAATCATCAACCTCAAACTCAAGCCTCCAAGTCTAATATTCCCAAAGCAGACTTACACTGGAACATTTTAAAGACTTCTACAAGATGAACTTCTATCGCTCATGAATCAATCTAGCCCTATCAATGTAGCCTCACCTACCTCAAACCATCCATTAGGTGATCTACACTCTCTGCTCCATAAAGAGCCCCCAAATGGGATTTTTCATCTGAATGCTGGAGTGATAACTGCTATTGTAGGCAAACTCGATGAGAGAAAAGCAAGCATCCCAACTACTCTGAAATCAATAATACATGCTCGACATATCCTTAAGAGTCCGAATGGTCCACTCGGCCCGAACATCTATCTCAAGGGTGAAAAGTTGTGCTAAGCTTTACCTGATTACCAAGAACTCATGAAACGACTCCAAAACTGAGAGGTAAAATGAGTACCCTTATCTAAGATAATGGACAAAGGACTCATGCAACTGAACTAACCTCAAATATACAATCTAAATAATCCTCCACCGAATTAGTAGTTTTGATCGGTGGAAAATGGGCTAATTTGGTCAACCTATCCACAATCACCCATATAAAGTCATATTATCGGCGTGTACGAGGCAAGCCTGTAATGAAGTCCATATGCTGATATCGTCCCAATTTTCAAGTGGGGAAGCAGCACGTCTCCAAGCATATCTCCCGGTCCGTGATGCTCAACCTTCACCTACTAATAACGTACACAACCACAAACACCGCTATGTCTCATTCCATTCCACCATAATAGACTTCCTGTAGATCATGGTACATCTTGAGGTACATGGATGGATGGAGTATTGAGAGCCATGAGCCTCGCCAACATCCACTTCTCAAGTTACTCCATGCACTGTACATAATCGCCCTAATATCGAGTGACACCATCCCCTTGAGAAAAAACCTCCACCTTCTGATTCCGGACAACTTCCTGCTAGCTTCACTAGATTAGGATCCTTACCTTGCCTAGTGTTAACTTCCATCACCAAAGAAGATTCTCACTCATTCAACAATCACACCACCATCCATCAATTTGTAAGATGAACCTAAATGGTTAAGCCTATGGACATCCTTCACCAACTCCTTCCCTCCCATCCTCTACATGATACACTCTTTATGGACAGCTGAGAAGAGCATCTCCACAACATTGGCCTTGCCCGGGATGATAAGGGACACTATTTCATAGTCCTTGAGAAGCTCTTAGCTATTCCTTTGCAATAGCATTCGGGTCCTTCGAGTGAACAGCATACTGAAGGCTCTTACGTTCCGTGAACATATCCACATGCACCCCATACAAATAGCACCTCCAAATCTTCAAAGTAAACACCACGACTGCCAACTCTAGGTCATGCGTTAGGTAATTCTTCTCATGAGTCTTAGGTTGTCTAGGAGTCATACGCAATGATCTTACCATGTTGTAACAACACACAACCAAAGACCAACTCTAAAAGCATCACAATACACAACAAAACCATGCGAACCCTCCGATAGTGTCAATATTGGGGCTGAAGTGAGTTTGTCTTTAACTCCTAAAAACTCTTCTTCACAAGAATCCGACCACTGAAATTTGACCTTTTCGGGTCAACTTAGTCAATGCTGCTGAAATGGATGAAAATTCTCAACGAACCTCCCATAGTAGATAGCTAAACCCAAGAAGCTCCCATTATCTAGGCGATTAACACGGTCTAGGCCAACTTCTTTATCACTTCTATATTTTGAGAGTCCCACCCGCACACCCCTACTAGAAACTCTGGTGGAGGCCCAAAATGCCACCGAATGTACTCCAAAACATACAATTGATGAATTTAGGAAACAACTGGCAATCCTTGAGAGTTCGCAACATAACCTCAAATGAGCGGCATGCTCCTCGTCGCTTCAAGAGTATATGAGAATATTATCTACAAAGACAATCACGAACATTTAAATATTTCAACACCTTGTTCATCAAATCCATAAAATTTGCAAGGAGCATTCATTAGCCCAAAAGACATAACTACGTACTCATAGTGACCATACAGAGTCCTGAAGGTTATCTTCGGGATGTCACTCTCCCTAACTTGAGCTGATGATGTGTTTAACTGAGGTGTATTTTTGAAAAGAACTTAGCATCTTGAAGCTAGTCAACCAGGTTATCAATTCTGTGGAGGGGATACTTAGTCTTGATTGTGACCTTTTTAAAATTCCTATAATCAATGCACATTCTACAGGGAACGATCCTTCTACCGAACAAAGAGAAATGAAGCACCTCTGGGATTTTCTAGGCCTCGATGAAACCCTTATCTAGGAGGTCTTTCAACTGCTTCTTTCAACTCCTTTGGTTTGGCCGGATCCACCTGTAGTGAGGAATAGATATAGATTGTGTATCGTGGAGGAGGTCGATACCAGTCAATCTTCCGCTCGGAGGGACTCCTGTGAGATCATCTAGAAATACCTTCGCATACTCACATACAACATAGATGAATTGAAGTGGCCTTGGACGTAGCATCCTTAACCCAAACTAGATGATACACACAACCCTTAGAAATCAACCTACGGTGCACAAACTCCTGAACTACCCTTCCACTCTAGGACTCGTCTACCCGAAATCGAAACTCTACCGCACGGTTCTACAATTTACTAAAGAAAGCAAGCATACAACCAATCCATGCCAGTGATAACATCAAAATTTATAATGTTCTAACCTCTACTTGGTCGACCGAGGTGACTTTCCTCAAGGGGATTGTGACAGGGCACTTTCTGTATACCCCCTCGAGCTATAACCGACTCTCACCGGGACTGGAGTAGAGATTGAAAAGGGTTCTGACAGGGTTTCAGGACCGACTCTAAAACTAATTTCAACATAAGGAGTCACAAAAATAAGATATGCCCATGGATCTACAATGCATACACATCAAGATAGAATATTCGTAACATACCCGTAACCACATCGGGTGAGACTTCCCGTCAAGATGAAGTGCATAGAACCCAGTTCTGACATTGGCAGCCACTTATACTAGTGGATGCATTCTGCTGAGCTGAACGTGATGGTGGAGCTATCGAGCCGGTGGCTAGGGGTACGACCTATACCATGGACCAGTCCGGATGAAGGGTAATCTTGGAGTATGTGTACATACTCCCACACCAAGCACACGCCAAAACCCTTGCACTCTCCGATATACGTCCCGTCACATCTCCCACAAGCTAGAATGTTGGGCTCTCTCGACATGCTCCCCGACCTCTAGAGCCTACCTCTACCCCCTCTAATCACGTGTAGGTCCGAGTGATATCGACTCCACGCGGCGCCGGGGCCGATGACCTCTGGGTAAACCGGGACAATAAGCTATCACCCAACCTCTACTAGGAATGACCATAACTTCCTATCTGGCCCTCTTGGCCTCTCTCCTTCTCCTTATCTCGACGGCTCTCATCTGGCTCGGGCATATATGACACCGAGAGAAATCTAGGTCACTATTCAACATGGCGCCTCCCGCACTCCTTGATCAAAGAGTCTACTACCTATCTACAAATTTTCTTATATGAGCCCTCTGGTCCGCAACCATCTCTCGATGCATGTTTAGATAGTTGGATAAACTAAGGCAGCATACTTTTGGATAGTCCTACGGTTCCGCTTCAAGTTGACGAACTCCGCCTCCTTTGCCTCTCTCACCCCTAGGGAAAACCTATCTAGGAAAGTCACAAACTCATCCTAACCCACGGAACCGCCCAACTCCCGTTGTCCTTCCACCAATCTAACCAAATGTGAGCAACTCTTCACCGACAGAAGGCTAAGTCCATACCTCTTTTCTCCACCCCACCCTATAATCTAGGGCATCTTCTACACCTCCTCAATGAGCTTATGGTTCTCATCCACCTCGACTGGAGAAACTCAAGTGGGTTCATCATGAGAAAGTCTCATACTCTTACCGCCACTTCATTCCCATTCTTAGGAACATGGGCCACTGCCTACTGGTTAACTTGAGTGGTCATGGCTTGTGCCAACATCTGAAATGCCAGTCTAAACTCGACGTGAGTAACCTCTCGTGCAAAGGGATCCACTAGTGTAGGTGGGCCGGTTGATGCCCATCTCTCTTGCCATTTCCTGTTCCATTTCTATTGCCATTTCTTCTGCCATTTACTCGACATGAGGTCATATTTGTACAAATGCGTATGGCATGAGCTAGAGGAATATAGAGGTATTTTATCGCACGACATAAATCATGAAAGAATGGAAATTTCCTAAAACATCTTGTAGCCTCTCCCGTAAGTGTGTGGCGCGCTTCATACCTATTAAAAAGACTCTACTTAACGCAAATTTCAGACACCGTAAGATACATCTAAACCTTTCTATATAGCTCAAGTCTATCATGGACTCAGCAGACCCCGACCGAGACATGAAGCTTAGAACCCCGAGTGGCTCCAAGCCAACCCATGGTACATACAAAGCATGAATTAAAAGCAAAATCAAGTGAAAAGAAACACGAACAAAAATATGCATAAGACTGAATAACATAAAGCGCATATCAAACGATAACATCATAACGTCAATCTCAAAGCCTGAACATACTAGTCTATGTTCGAAAAGCCTCTAATGTTGATGAGATGCTAGGACAAGGCCCAGCCTAACTCCAAGTTTGAAACCAAATTGAATAACAAATCTAAACTAATAAAAGTCCGAATGATGAGGACTCACCTAATACAGGGGCTGAATTGACTGAAATGGAGCGAGCTATCGCGAGACTTAGTTGGATTACTCCGAACCTATAATCATGAGATGATATAGCATAGAGTATGCAGTCAAAAGACTTTTAGAATGTATTGAGTATGTAAGGTAATAAAAACATGCTTAGTAAAATGTTAGTTAAAATCATGCATAAATCAAAAGGACCATGAGAGTAAGGGTTGTATGCTAGAGCCATTCCAGACATACATAATCATAAACTGTTGTCATAACTAAATAGAATGACCCAAGATTTAAAATAGAAATCATAAGGACTTTTCATATCTAAAATCGTAAGTAAAAGCCCATAAACTAAGCATTGGGGAAAATCTATTATAAAACATAATATCATGAGTCATAAACATAAGTAACTAAAATAATGAGGAATAATGGGAGACTCATAATATAACCGACACTATCACGATATAGCTTACATGATGCCCCAACTAATACACTCGAGTGGCCGTGAGCTATCCAAAATTTTGCTGTGGTGATGGACGCTAAACCATGATAGCGATATCGTTGAGCCCCTTGGTGCGAGGGAGAACTCTCTAAGAGGTTCCAAAATGTATATACCTATGTTGGCATATAGTTTATGAGACCTGGGAACCTCGAAATCCCAAGCCTTCGGTGCTAGACACTACCCTAAAACATATAGTGCTTACATTATTTTTCAAAAAAGCTGAAATCATATTCTCAAGCATAGCTTGAATCTAAATATTGCGAATCTTGACTCCAAATCATATCGTAACTGATCTTATAGCCTTATGATCATAAATAACATACTTAACTTGCATGGGCTTACCCAAATCATAAAATCATGTATAATTAATTAGGGATCTTCATAAGTCAAAATCATGGATTCATACGTTGAGAGTTCATAAGTATTCATACGGATATCTCATCATACTTGAAATCATGGATCACAAGCTTGAATTTCCATAAAACTTATAATAGAAAATAATTTCTAATAACTTGAAATCATAAATGTATAAATCAGCTAAGGATAAAATCTCCCCATTATACTTAAAACATACTTTAGAATATGAAGGGATTAGACCCATAAATATAGCATAGGTAGTTTCATAAAATTGATTAAAATCCTGGAATCAAAACACTTGATTAAGAACTTGAATTTATGAATTTTTTTTGTATTTTGGAATTTTTTAAAAAAAAAACCCTAATTCATAGCCCTACATACCGTGGCAACCGATTTTCACACTAGCCTTGAACACCCAAGAGAATTGGGACAAAGATTGGGGAGAATTCTAGTTTGATCTTGGAAGAGAATTTTAATCCAATGCATGCATGAGAGCTTAATGAATTAGGATAGGTTAAACCCTCTTAAAATACTCATTTAAGGCTTAAAATGATGTCATTAGGAGTTAGGAACTAGGGAATTTCAAAATATCCTTAATGATTCGACAAGGAAAAACACATTGCCAGGGTCACTCACGAGTCATACCATGACTCGTACAACCAAACCATGACTGTGGTTTCCTTCCATTGTCAATTGGTCCATATTTTAAACTTTCTACTTCTTACCATGGATGCTTACCACGACTCATTGTTTCGTACAATGAGTCGTGAACTTGGTTTCAGATATCATTTCTTCCCCAAAGAGTTTCAAATCACGACTGCATTCCATGACTCGGTGTTTCCTACAACGAGTCATACCTTGACCCGTTCAAGCCTTCTTATGAATCATACCATGAGCCATCGTAATCGGCGAAGACTCTTCTATTAACCATGACTCATCACACGAAACAACAGCAGGGGACCTGACTCGTTGGTCCAAGATCTCGACAACTAGTAGCTCATAACGACTTGACCTATGACCTGTACCATAGTACAATGACTCGTACCACGAGTTATCCGAGATAAAAATGTAGATTTTTCTATCGAATCAAGCTAAAACTTTTGGGGTATTACTACTTCTAGAGAAATAATATATGTAAGGGGTAAACCTTGTGAAACGTCGGACACTTCAAGGGGTGTTTTTCCCACAAATGCTTTCCTTAAACTCATGTAAGATTTTACTATATGATTTTGATGAGTTTTGTCTATGAATTTGAAATTTCCCGTCTAAATCTTTTTGAGAATTTTGTATATCTAGCATCAACAACTTAAACCTCTTACATGAATTACTTTTATGAGCTTTTGATGATCATCCATGAAAGTGTTGAAAATTATTTTGTTGTTATGAGTCAATTTATAGAATTGATAGAATGTTTTGAAGTTATTGTCACAGATTTTGGTCGATGCACATATGATTTTCTTTGAGTTTGAGAATTAAATTTTTAGCATAATTTCGAGCTTTCACTTAAAGCATGATCTTATAAATTATTTTAGCTTATTGATTTAAAGTATGCATATCAATTTTAAGTCCAAGGGTTAATAATGATCCTTTAAAAAGGCATATAGAATTAGAACCTTTGTTAAGACCGAGTTTTCATAAATAGATACCAGCTTAGTTTATGAGCTCGAGGGCTATTGATATTAGTATTTTAGAAAATGAAGTGGTTAACTGAGATGGCATGAACCTTCTAAGGTAAGTGTATAAAACTACATTTACCAATGGGATGAGTGAGCATGCCAAGTATGGGTGCATGCTTAGATTTATATCCCCTCTAAAGTGGTAGGTTTTCAAGAAATCTTTCTAGAAAGTCAGCTCAGACTTCTTCTGGCAAGATAGGTGTTTTTAGTCAATTGGGACAGATATCGGACTCCATGTCTATATGTTGCACTATGTTGGTTATTCCACGAACTTCACAGTATTTTTAGTCACAATATGACCTGGCATTTTTTTAAAAAAGGACAAATTGCATGTTTTATCCAGAACCCTTATGATGGTTTATGAACGATTTATTATAATTTATATGCTCAGTTTCTCTACTTAATATCCTATGTTTCATATTTTTTTCCATCTTACTTATAGTACAATGCTATGTAACAATGCTCCCTTCAGGAGGAGCTACGTTAGTTAATATTACAGCCTCAGGTACAAATACTTTCGTACAAGTAGAGTTCAAGAGGGCCTATCTCCGCCCCGCCCTTTTGTGAGACCCACTCCCCTTAGGTGATTATCTTTTAGCAGTTGTTAGTTTTGATTAGGAGGTTACATCAGTGATCTGTCTCTGTAATTTAGATAATCCTACAATGCAGAGGCTTCCATAGACTGTTATTTAGTAGGTCCTCTTGTTATACTCTGATTTTGACCGTTATGTCACTTTTTTTAAATAAAGAAGTAATTTTATTAAAAGGCCTTATCCCAGTTGCTCATAGTTTCATGCTAGTTCAATGGTACCTTAGACCAAAAATGACATGGGGTGCCGATCTCACTAGGCTCTAAGTTAGGGCGTGACAGTTAATGCTAAGTCAGAAGCAACATCTTGAATAAGTTTTCTTTAACATGCTGTAAAAAGGTAAATTTTGAACGACAATATCTCCCAGGTTATTAGGAGTTATTTTGTGATATACCTATCAAATAAAAAGGTTATTGAGCCTTATTTCCCAAAATAAACCTTATCAATCCAACTTTGATATAAAAAGATATAAAATGTTTTACTACAAAACTACGTTGAAGCCAAAACTGACCATGATGGACTCGTTACAACCAAGGTATTAATAAAAACTTGTTTTGTATATTAAGGTAGAAATTCATTTCCATATTTCTCTATTACATCAAGGGAGTTAATTCAAACTTGAGCCCGAATGTTGAAAACCATTTCTTCAGTATTTCTTCATCTCCCCTATTAGTCCATAGCTGTGCTGTAAGATTCTTTTAAATCAAGTGAAATCTTCATCATAGGTCATGGAAGGCTACTTAGACATGTTTTTCTTGATGATTTAGGTGTGTTCTTGAAGAATTTCAACGAAGTAAATCGGGAATATTCTTCGTAAAGGTATGGATCCCTCTCCATCTTCATAAACATGATTCTAGAGATGTTTTAGCAATATGGGCGGGACAAAGGGAGTTGGTAATCGAAGCCGTGAGTCTCGTGTTTTTCCCGTGTTGGCAAATTGAATTATGAATTTTGTGCCATGTATTGAGCTGTTTAATTGTCATTTGGTTGGAAGAAGGCTGGAAAGGCCTCGTAGGAGATGGTTAAGCCATTTTTGTTAACGAGACAACTTATATATGAACACACTATGAGTTAAGGATTTCACAAGTTTTTCGACTATTGATTATTGTTATCTTATTTGTGTGGCAGAGGTGCTTGATAATCATTTTTCATCTTATAGACTAACGTATATAGAGGAGGGACGATTCTTCATAAGTCTTTCTTAATTGAGAATTGAGGTATGTAAGGATTAAATCTCTCTTTTGCCGCTACTTGCTTGACCTCCCTACAACATGTCCTTTTTATACAGTCTTGCAAGATCCTATAGAGTGAAACTTCATTATTCATAAGTGATAATGACCAAATTCACCTCTCGTAAAGAGAGAGGTAAATGTTCATTTGAAAATAAATATCCCCGACGAGTGTGGGGGTCGAATCCCACGGGGAACAAAGATTTAGATGGAACTAAAGTTGTCTATCAAGTCAAACTAAGAAGCATCATTATATTGAAAACAAACAAAATAAAAATTTGGGGTTCAAAAGATTACAATTAAAATGTAAAAGCCAAGTATTGATCTATCAACAAGATAACAACTTGAATTAACAAAAGTGAGAAAGAGCTAGAGGTATGCTTTTTAATGGGGTTTCACCTAGATTGGAATTAATTTGAAAATCAAATTATTACTCATAAATATAAATAGTTTGGGACGAGGTGGCACTGATGTTTCCTCAACCAATAAGGGTGTGCTATTTGCCTTGGTTTTCTCAAACCCCAAGGTCCCAAAGAATATAGCCATTACTATTCTGGTCAGATTTGAGCTACTCCTAGCCTCAAACTCTCATGTAAGTGGAATGATTATGGGTTTTAAACTATCTCTAGCCTAACCCCACACAATTAACACCCACTACTCACCATTACTTTCTCACCCATGCTCAATTTTCCTTTTTCAAGCAAAATAGAGGCAAATATCACCCACATTTGTAACTATGAGTAATTTTAATTGTAAATTGGGAGAGAACAATAGATTTATATTAAATGAGTAACTATTCTAAGATTAATCTTGCAACGGCCAATCCAATTTAACCCCACCATGCACACGCCTTAACAAAGAGATTTAGTTATTCATTGATGAGATATACGAAATTAAATCAACTATTAAAATCATGACATTCATCATCATGTTAATCAAGCTCACAGTTGTCTTCAATGGAGGTTGTTTGCCTTGTAGAAGAAGAAGAAAAAGCTACTCAATATTTTATCTCTCTCTAACTTATACTCTTTCTAGAAACTGAATGAATGATATGGTACTTTCTAAAGAATGTACTGAAATAAGTCAAAATGCTCCTAAAATTTTATGTTGGCTGACACTCCTTTCTGTAGGCTGTGTCACTTGCAAGTCACCTGCGCTTCCATCGGTGCCCATCTGCGGAATGCCGCTATGTCACAGTGAGAGGGCAAGGAACTCGTCCAACCGAAGGCCGCACGTGATTCATAGGGCTAACCCGCATCCCACCGGGCGGCACCTTCCACTCCGTCAGTAAGTCTACATTTCGCCTGGTGGAACGCCAATCCCATCAAGTTAAGCTTCAGTCCTCTTCTTTTAATTTCATGCTTTTGCCCAAGTTCTTAATTCATTAACTAAATACCCGCAAAACTAAAGAGAAAGAGTACAAAATCCTCTAAATGACTTGAAAATCACGCAAAAGCTTCATGTTTAAAGCCTAATGAGTTGGTAAATTACCAACCCATCAAACCCTCAAACTTGAACCGTTGCTTGTCCTCAACAATGCAGTTCTTTACATCTTGAACTTTAGGAATAAACATATCATATGAGATTATGAATAAGAACCATTACTTACTTAGACAATCCAAAAAGATTAAGCTCACCAACACAAAAGAAAAGAAGAGACTCAACACTTTATGCAAATGTTTCAAGAGAAAAACCACACCAATTTGGCATGATTGGCATTTGATTTTTTTCATTCAAAACAAGGCCTTGATGGCCACAACAAGCTTATAGAGAGTCTCAAGTCATTAAAATTCACATTCAAAATTTGCCTTCAAGCTCACCACAATCTTGTTTCAATCACATCTTTTGGCACGTGCAAGTATGTCCTCGAAGGAGGTGATTCTACTCACAAAAAAGAGAGAACCCACGGTTATCAAGCAATTCGCACTCAAGGGATTATAAAATGAAACAAATACGCTCACTCTCACAAAAGAAATTTCCATGCACATAACTTGACCCATAGGCTTGCCCTTCGTGTAACTCGCTAATAATGTAGAGTTGCTACACTTAAAATCAATTAGGACTGGAGGTTTATTATGTAGATAGGGGCAAAGGTAGGATGACTTTTTAATTCTAGTGACTAGAACCTCCTGATGCCCTTGTGAATCTTATTGCATGCCCATTTTCTTCTTAGATTACCCCCACCTTATCTCTCCTCCTTGATATCATTTCCACTTTTGAAACAAGAGCCTCCTTACCTCTCCTTAGTAACTACTATCATCATATTTGAGCAAGAGGCAGCACCCTTTTAGAAATTCACCTCTTTTCACTCAAACGATTCATTATTCTTTTCATGATGTGGTGCAACCTCACATTGAAGTTCACATCATTTTTCCTATTTTTCTTTTTGCAGCCCCCAAACTTAGGCTTTTGCCTCATCTTTCTTTTTTTTATTCCCACACTTTTGGGACTTCGAATATCATTTTTGCACTAGGGAGGATAGGTGTCAAAGAAGGATTACAAAAGAAGGGGTATTGGGCTTGTAATGTGGTTTCCAAGAAAAAGGCTTAAAGTCTCAACATTGTCTAACAAAGATTCATATTCAAGGAGGTTATACGGGCAAAGTAGCTATAAAAAAGAAAGCCTAAAATCATCTTTCAAGTGCAACCACATCTAATATTTTGCCTTGAGTCACACTTGGGGCAAGTTCTAGACAAATGTTCATGCAAGAGAATTGAACTAAAATCTTTCCCACAAAGCATCACCCTCTAAGGGTTTCACACCATTTTCATTACCACATCAAGAGTCATAAAACAAGATCACATGAGAATCAAGAAGACAAATAAAAAATGTATAATTTATAACAAAGAGTACTCTCAATTTCAAATTCAAATGCCCCTTTCTTCTCAAAATTCATTTTTTCAATACCCGTGCTTATTTAAGAAAATTTTTTCTCGGTGGTACCTCCTTAAGCCATTACAAACATTGACTAAAAGAACTTAAACTTGGTATTTTCTCTTAAGTAAGTTTCTTTCAATCCATCATTGAGAAATGTCACTCAGTTCGACTTATAAAAGAAAAAGAAAAAGAAAAGAAAAATTGTTCCATCGTAAAAGAACTGTGGTATAAAGAAAACTATAGGTGTTTATTCACTAACTACTATAAACAAAAGCTTATAATCAAAATATGGGTCAATAAACATTTTTCAATTCAAAATAACCCATCATTGGAACTAACACTTTAAGAAAAACTGTTCATTCATTTTTTTATCACATTCTGATAAGGGCATCTGCCACCAATACTTAAAACTACCAATCATCCACAACATCAGAAATTTCGCTCGACATGGGGCAACACAAATACCAAACCAAGCCCTCGACAAGGGCACAATATTTTCACAAAAAATAGTAAACCACAAAAGAGAGACACTCTATCCACCCCAACTAGAATAATACATTGTCCCTGGGATGTATATGGAAACAGAAAGGGTGGTGGGAACTCCCCAAAATGGCTACCCTCATCCTCATCATCCGCCTCCTCATTATCAAAACTAGCCACATATGGCTCCTCCACCCAAGCCCTCAATAAATCATCACAGGGCTCGGACTGTGGATGGGGAAGCCATTGCTGCATCAAGAGCACTTAAACCTAGGTCTGCTACTAGCGCCGCGCGAGTCGAGATATCAAACTAAAAGAGATTTCACTACTCCTCCACTATATCCAACTGAGTAGATCTTGGTTAAACTATCATAAAGATTTTTCATCTCCCATTTCACAATTTTGGCAATAAGGGCCTGGAGACTCTAGAATAGCTTTTGGAGCTGGCTCTCATGCGAAGCATTCATTTCGGCCATCTTTTGTATGCCACTTGAGCGGGAGTACGTGGAGTAGGTGAGGATCCTATTGTAGGTGCTTCTAAAAGAACGGTCTGACACTCCAAGATAAGCAGTCATGTTGAGATCGGGGATTGGGGGCCTCCTCTACCACAGAGACGGATTCGGAGACCTCAAAAACTTGTTGTAGCCCAAGCGCACGCAAGCGCGCACGCTGGCCTGCACACAAGTAATACAAAGGATTTTGAAGACTAATGTCGAACCCACAGATCGGACGATTCAATTAAGTGAATAATCAAGTTCAAGGAAAGATATTAAATTTCAAAAGCGCGACTTGAGATTTAAAGTTGAAACTAAATTTAAGTGTGATCACAAATAATTCAGAAAATACCAACAGAAGCATCTAAAGCAAGGCCAAACTTTCATGCAAAGATAAAATTCACAATGGTTCAAGTATTGAAAATTTATTGGTTGTCCTACGTAGTTAATATGCAATGCTCATGGTCTTTCGCGCTCTAAACACAACAAATTAGTCTCACACCTACATCGTTGAGCGATATAACGTTCTAAATTCATGAGCAAGAACAATGTGGATGTGGTTCACAGGCTTATGCCCTTGATTAAGACTGTATTCTAATCATTTAACCTAGAATTAAAATTCACAACTACGTCCGAGAGTGGTGATGTGACAATTCAATATTTAGTGTCTATCTATCTTCCATTTTATTAACCAAGCAAGGCACCGGCATAATTGTTAACCAATCCGCGAATCCCATTTTGAAGACAAGAACTTTCTCCCTCCATTCTTGTTCTAACCTAGGTTACTCTTTTCGAGATTTTTCCAAAGCTAAACAAGTACATTGCATAGACTGCTATTGAAACTGATGGAAAAATAAGAAAGCACACAAAAAAACAAAGAAATTTCAAACTAAAGATGAATTCATGTAATTACATTCATGTCATGTGGACTCAACCCTAGAAGAAGGTTTTAGCTGAAACATGTTCATACAATGATTCAAAACATGCTTTGAATTCAAGTACTTACAAGAGTGGTTAAAAGAGAAGTAAAGGAATTCGAACCCTAGGTGAAGCCTTGTTTCGCTTCGCTCCTCTCTCGCTTCCAAATAAAATACGTGATAAATGAACAGAAGCAAGAGTTCAATTTATATTGCTGGTACCCACATTTTGCCGAGCAGGACCAGTTGCGTACACATCGCTTATCGTGATGTTGATGCTCGGCACGGAAAATATGCTTGTCTCCGAGATTCGCATCGCATGTCAAGGGCACAAGCCTTCATGTTTTTCCTGTCGTGGCATGTTGCTGGACACGGAACAGTAGGTGGCATGCCTGTGGCCGAAGAGCCTTGTCAGCATGGCACGGCGCCACGCTCTAGCACACTACCCCGGCATGTGTCTCGCATACAACATGTGTGTGACATGACGCCCAGCTTGCTCATTCCTTGTCGTGGCACGTTGGTGGTCGGGAAGCCCTACTGGCTTGACACACTCCTTGGCGCAGCAACCTCCTTCTCTTGGCATGTTCATGCTTCTTCATTAAAATTCATTCCAAACTTCCTCCTAGCCCATGCATCATCATAAATAGCCTTCTTTTCATCTTTATTACACCAACAAAATAAGGACTAATCATGTTGGTTAGTTCCAAGACGCAATTATACATAAATACATGAGAATGTAATGAATTTAATCGACAAACATGACTCGAAATACGGTATAACATAGCACTTGAGCCCTGGCATCGGCGCCAAAACTTGTTGAGCCCCAGCGCACGCGATCATACAAGTAAACACTAGTGACTCTAAAGATCCCGATGTCGAACCCACGTGGACCTGGAATTATTCAATTCAGTGAATAATCAAGTTCAAGCTATATATTAAATTTCAAAGCAAGGATTTTTGAGATTTGGAAGTTGAAACTAATTCTACGGTGATCACAAGAATTTGGAATTATAAAATAAACATCTAGAGTTAAGGCCAAACATTCATGCAAAGCTAAAATTCACAATGATTCAAGTATTGAACTTTACTTGTTGTCTCTACATAGTTAATATGCAAATGTTCATGATCTTTGAGTCTTTAAACACAACAAATTAGTTCACACCTACATCGTTGAGCGGGGATGTGACATCCTAATTCATGAGCAGTAACAATGTGGAAGTACTTCACTGTGGTTTATGCCCTGATTATGGACTTTACACCTCTAATCATTTAACCTAGAAGTAACTTCATAACTATGTCTAAGAGTGGTGATGTGATAATTCAATCCTAAGTGTCTAGCTAACTTCCTGCCGATAATCCGCAAGGTGAATTAGCTATAATTCCTATCCTAACCGTGAATCCTATCTCGAAGACAAGAATTTGCTCCCAACATTCTTTGTTCTAACCCAGGTTACTCTTCCGAGATTTTACCTAAGCTTAACAACTACATTTCAATGGTGATCAAGCATTAAAAAAATGGCAAATAAGATGCAAGACCAAACAACAAAGAATACTCAAAACAAAGATAAATTCATGCAGTTACATTCATGTCATGTGGCCTCAACTCCTAGAGAAGGGGTTTTAGCCACTCATGTTCATACAATGATTCACAAACATGTTTGAATCTGCACTTACAAGAGTGGTTAAAAGAGAAGTAAATAATTTGAACCCCAGAAATTCTCAAGTCACTTCAAGCCCTCTCACTTTCCCAAATAAAATATGTGTGATGAAATAAGAATCTATGATTCAATTTATACTAAGTTGGAACAAGAGTATCAAAATTATCAAATGCCTCCAAGAAAAAGAGTACTGTTGGAACAAGAGTATCAAATTATACCAATGAAAAAGTACAAAAATAGGTAAGGGGGAACAAGAGTATCAAAATTATCAAATGCAACATGATTCACATTCTCAATCAATCAACAAGATTAAAAATGTAAGAGTCATGGACATATATCACCTTGAGAATTTTGAAAAGAAGTGTAGAAGTTAAAGCTTTGATCTTGCCCAACAACGGTGATGCAAAAAGTGAAAGTTTATGTTTCTAAGAGATATTTTTAGTAAGTAGAAGTGAGAGTAAAGAATAAGGATGGGGGTTATATAGGTTGGAAGAGGGGAATGTTATAGAGTAGTGGAAAGGTGATGTTGTTATTAGTGGGTTTTAATGGAGGGAAGGTGGGAAGGTGAAAAGGGTGTGGTTAGGTGAAAAGGTATTAGGAGGCTTAAGATAAAAAGGTGTGTTTGATTGGTGGGGTAATTTTAATGTGTTATGGATCGTTAGTCAATGGGTCGAGATCAAGAGTCACAATATACTTACTTACCTCTACTGACGCTAAACCTGCGACCGCCGGTGGGTACCGACATCTCGCCGTTCATACACGGTGACCTTCCCTTGTGCTCAGTTCATTGTGTCTTAAATTTCCGCACTCAACTGTCATTTCACGGGTCTCCAATTCTATTTCATTGATGAGTTGCAGCTCACCCTTAGATTAGTGAGTCCAGGTGTATTGATTCACACCCGCGCTAGAATGGCAGCTGGCAGAATGCTATCAGTGTTTCACTGCAAAATTCCAGTTCTACTCTCTTTCTTACCCATCTTCTGGTTCCCAGACAGTCGGCGACTCACTCGGGCACCACCCCGCCGGTGTCGCGCAATGCATACCTCCTATTTTCCTTCTCATTATTTTTTATCCAATCTACCTAAAAAATAAAAACAACAAAAACATCAAAGTACTCAAAGTAAAAACACTTAGGTTGCCTCCAAGAAGCGCCTTATTTAACGTCGTGGCATGATACATACCAACTCACTTCTTAATACTCTAGAGGGTCATCCTCCGAATCAACCTCATCAACACCACCTTCGTATTGTGCTACTTCATCATTCAAAACCCATATCACCTTACATTCATCCGGGAGCTCAGTGGTGTGAAAAACTTTGAAGGTGACTTCCTCATTTCCCACTCAAAATTTTAGCTCACCAAGATCCACATCTACTAAAGCTCTGCCAATGGAAAGCAATGGTCTCTCCAAGATGATATGTACTTCAACATCCATATCACAATCAAGCACGATGTGTCAGCTGGAAGGATGAACTTGTCGCACCAACCAAGACGTCCTCCAATACTCCCACCGATTTTATGGGCCGATCGCCTATCAACAAACACCTCATATTGAGGTGGGCTTGGGACTCAACCATAACTTGAAAATAATGAGAGGCATCAAGTTTATGCTTGCCCCAAGATCACATAAGGCCATTTTGAACACACACAACCCAATGTTACAAGGAATAGTAGCGGCTCCGGTCCTCACTTTGGGAGGAGAAGCAGCCATGGCACCGGCAACATTGTGTCACCTCTCCTACACCAAAGATCTACGATCATCTTTTCTTCAACAAATCTTTCATAAACTTAGCATAACTGCATTTGAAGAAAAGCATCCACTAGAGGTGTATATTGAGGAAAATTTGACGAAACATCTCTAATGAATTTTTGAACCCGATTGTCCTCCTTTTCTTGGCTAACCCGCAGGATACACGTGAGGGTGAACCTCAGGCTCTTGGCCTCATGTGGGGTAAATACTCTTGCTCATTTCCTTTCAATAGCATCATTCACGAGGGTTACATCAACTTCTCCCTCATCAATAGTCTTCTTCATCATTCACAATGTTGCGCTTTTGGCACCGTATCCTTCACTTCATCACTACTTGTTTTTGGGTCAACAACATCACTAGGCTTCACACCCACATCTTCCAACACTTCGCTACTTCTAGTCATACTGTCATACAATGGCGATCCTTCTTCGGGTTGGGTACGGTGTCACTAGAAAGTGTCCCTTTCATTTAAGGATTCATTTGGAAAGACAAATGATTCATTTGCGCTTTGAAGTGCTTAATCGACGCCAAGTAGGAGTTCACTATTTGAGCGAGGTTTGACACCTCCATTTTCACTTAACCCACCATCACCCATTCCACTTCTCTAAGTACTCTAGCCAGCATCTCTTCAATCTTGGAGTTTCACATCACTCACATTGGGTTGTAATTGGGGTTTCAGCCTTGGAGGGGGAAAATGTTGGTTTGGAGATCTCGTGATAATGCCCTCATCAAGATTTTGGATCTTGGTTACCCCATCTTTCATACGGAATAACCTGTAATCCTGGTTGTCACGATTTCTCCAACCTTAATTCTCTTCCTTGGGTGCCAAGGGTTCTTGATTGGCACTCTTGTACCACCGGAGATAACCTCCATTTGATTTTCCATGAATTGGCATTCTTCTTCATACCGTGGTGATGCTTCACCTTTCACACCGTATTAGACCTTGAGTCCCCCCTGTATTGACGTTTAGACCCAAAAGACCATGAAGTGCTTCGTTATCAACTCAAGATGGGTCATATTTTCACCAAAATCTCATCTCGCCCTCAACCCTTCTCATCTCATTGGTTTCACAAACTTGAACTCCACACCATTCAGAGGTACTTCAGTTTCCTGCAGCTGTTTAGTTCGCTTTTAGTCATTCGATCCAACAAAGCTCTAGTTATTCCATAGGGCTAGTCCATAAAGATCCACCCGCTCAAATTATTTTCTACGGACTTGTTAATGGAGTCCAAGGAACGATAAAAACTTTGAAGGAGCACTCTCTATTTGGAAGCCTCGTGGTTAGACATAGCCACTTTCTTGAACCCTACCAAGCCTCATGTAAAAGGTTCCCCGGGATTTTCCTTAAAGTTGGTAATATCATTCAGAAGGTAACATCCTCATGGAGGGAAGAACCTATCTAGGAAAGGCATTAGCCAACTCTTTCCATAAAGGGATACATCCTAGAGGGAGTTCCTAAGCCACATGGTTGCTTTCCAATCAAAGAAAATGGGAAGAGCCCAATCATCAACTCAACTGTATTTGTGGATGTTGAAAGGTAATGTGCCATGATTTTATGTCACTTTCGATGCTTAAAACTAAGAAAATATGCTAATCCCAGGTATGTTTATGTAGATATTATGTTTTTGTATAGTGTTGCAGGAAAACAGGTTCGACAAGAAATGGGCATAATGACCCTAAAATGGGCTAAGTGTTGACTGCCGCAAGGTAACGAGTTGTCATGTCACTAGATTTCTGTTCCTTGAGCTGTTAGGAGAAGATAAGTTTGAACACATAAACCCAGGCTATAAAAAGTGGTGACAACAGACCAACATCACAACTCGTTATGTCTAGCGACTAGTCGTTAGGAAGGTCGTGATGACTAGAAGCTAAAATTGATAAAGGACTTGTGAGTTATACGTAAGGAGTAACGAGTCATCGTACGACATCACAACTTGTCAAGAGTACTCATTAGGGTGGAATTCAGAAGTTAAGTATCAAAAGGATAAGTGTTAAGACGGGAGGAGCAATGAATAATACGAAACTCAATGACTATCACGAGCCATCATGAGACTCAATGACTATCACGAGCAGCTTGTGGAGTCATCCAAAGCACCGGAACTTTAACACTCGTGCTAAACGGGGGACTTCACAACTCATCCAGTCACTTAACGAGCTTCATTAGTGACCTGCCTTCCAGAAAGAGCTTGCTGAGCTTGAGCTGCCAATGACTTCACGACTCAAGTAGGATACCTAACGAGTTGCTCTACCGCGAACTCCATTCTTTGTTAAAATAGGAAAGGATTTATTTAGTTTCTATAAATGCCTTCTATAGGTTTATTTTTATTTTTTATGCTTCATTACGACTTTTACCATATTGTTCATGGTTGTTGATCGATTACTAAAGTTCAAGAAATAACTTTTATAATTTTTTTCTTGAATTCAGGGATTCAAACAACTTTGGATTATTGATACTAGATTGATTGCTGATTTATTCAATATGTTTCGTTTCTTCTACGAATTATAAGTTATACCAGGATTTCATCAACAATTCTAATTGCATTTTCAAGTGTGAGCAAATTTCAAACCCATAACTAGGGGTTGTGGGAAACATAATGAATTAATACACGTAAAAAAAATACTTAGTGAATCTTGAACGGGGTTTATGCATGTATTGTTTCTCCTTCGTTTTAATTTCCTTAACGGTTAAAAATATTAGAATTTTCCTCTTCTTACTCACCGAATCAAGGGGTAATAAATAGAAAAAGGGATTAACAACAAGAGATTTGAGGCTATCAACCCCTCCTCAGCTTGACCTTGTCCGGGAATAGGTAATTCGACATCAAGGGTAAGGTTAATTAAGTATATCCGCCACACGGACTGTTGTGTGGTGATAATCATCTAAGTAGGGACCAACTATTTAGGTGAAGTTAACTTACCGATGTTGCATGTTAAAATACCAAAATAGATCACTAGTATAAAACATCTTGTGGTTAAGTGAAGCCTTAGGAAAGCAACTCTAGTCAACTCTACTTTTTAATACAATCAACTTTAAATCAAGGATCTACTCATTGATCTCTACTATTTTTCATTATTTTTGTTACATTTCAGAAATAACAAAGCAATTGTAGTAGCTATAATGCATTAAATGAGGTTCTCGCCATATTCCTCATGGGATTCGACCCAACCCTGGTTGCTCCTATATTTGAACATCGACCATTTTATATATCATTACGAGGTGTAATTTGGGCACATCAAACTTTGGTGCCATTGCCTAGGAATATGGCTTAAGATTTTGTTAATTGTGTTTGCTTTGTTGTTGGTCCTTATTTCCTTTTTTATTTTTCTTGTTATTTTTGCTTCTTTATAGGTCTTAGGTTCATGTATGCCTAGTACTAGGAGCCAAGGAAAATTCATGGTTCCAATTGACTACAAACTTGGCAAACACTGTATAATTTAAGGAAATGGCCAACGACATGGGCAAGAAACAATGGAAGAATCAACGCCAGAATGTTATTGAGGAACAAGCTCGCGCGAGAGATAGAGAGGGGCTAGGCTTGCTGAAGTGCAATGCCAAGATGCCGAAGCTGAGAGAGCTAGAAACAACAGAAGTCCAGACCCAAGAGGCACTGATATTTGATGACAATGATGATGTCGTATTGATGAGGCCAAGTGTCACTGAGCTATTATCCCTCCCCCTTGTCTCCGGGGAAAAGCTGATACAGTAATGATTCAATTGCTCAACATGAAGGTGATATTTGGTTCATGCTACTGATGATACATATACTCACTCTGACTAATTTTGTGTATACTTGCAAAGCATACAACAACTGGGTATAGATAAAGTATAAGGCCGAGGTTATTTCCTTTTCCTAGGAGTTACTACAAATGATTCTATTACTACTTCTGAGGAGCCAAAAGAGCTTTTTTCTTGAGAGATCTTTTCCATCTTCCAGAGCATTGCCTAAAAGATGAAATTTCTAACTTCAGCAAAGCTTGAATTCTAACGCACTTCATGAGATGTGGTTGTGGTTCAACAAGAAGATTAAAAAGGTTCCCAAACTATAGGATCCAGATGATACACTATTGAAATATTTTATAAGTCTCTAAATGTTAATACTGGTGGTGGAAAATACTGTCTCTGGCAGAACATTCATGAGTCATACATATGTTGAGAATGCCAGGTCCTGATAGGATCACCAAAATACCGCATGGCATAAGAGAGTTGGAATTTCCAACTGGTACTTATGCGGTAGGTATGTTTCAGGAGCAGAGAAGGAAGGATGAAGAGCGAGATCATGATATTTCTGAGATCAAAAACCAATAGGCCTCCTTTCTAAACATATTAAGGGATTCAGGACAGAAAAAGGCATGCAGTTGGTTCTCAAAAAGGCAAGGCCTCGAGAAATGATGGAGGTAAATTAGAATCTAAATAGGAAGCCAATTATTTGAATGATCAAGCGGCAGGTTTTGACCACGCACAAGGGTCTAACCAAGACTCTGGGAGTCAAGGACAAGGGGAACCAAGGTCGAAACTATTATAGAGACAACAATTACAACTGTGGCCAATAGAGGATAGGAGTAGATAAGAGATAATGGTGGATGGAAGAAGCGGGAGGAGTTCAAAATGATAGAAGCGGTCTTTATGTTCCTCCAAGGAATCGTGAACCAGAGTCTAGCGCTTCAAGGGTAGAAGATATGTTATTTAAGGTACTAAGAAGATAGAGGTGATAGATGGCCATTTTAAGAAACTACACACCGATATTTCCGGTATGAAACAAAAGGTGGAATCACATCAGTTGTTTCCATTAAGCAAATTGAACAGCAGCTTGGTCAGATGTTTGTTGCTATGAACTAGAGGCAAAAGGGTACGCTTTGAAACACAGTTCAGAATCTGAAAATGACACAGTCATTGCATGGATATCACTACTAGGAGTGGGAAGGCGACAGCTTGATCCTTCGATGTTTGCCAGACCGATGAGATAGTCGAACCCTCGCGATTGGATGATGATAGGGTGGTGACTTTGAGGAATAGATTTTGATTAGTGATGCAGTTGAGAAGACAGCTCCTAGTAAGGCAGAGGGAGCATGGGTTCAAAAAGGGAAGGATAAAGAGGTAACTCAAAAGATACCATTCCTAGACCTCCTCCCCCTTTCCCACAGAGGCTGAAGAAGAAGGTCGAAGATGGGAAGTATCACAAATTTATTTCAATGTTGAAACAATTATCTGTGAACATCCTATTAGTTGAGGCACTTGAGTAGATGCCCGACTGCTGCTAAATTTATGAAGGATTTTGTCACGAAAAGGATCGTGAGCTTTAAGCTCGCCTGATAATTTTGCACCATTATAGTGCAATAGCATCTTAGTCTCTTGTGCAGAAAGAAAGAAGACCTGGAGCCACCATACCATGCACTATTGAGCCTTTTTAACTTTTATAAGGCTTTATGATTCGGTGCTAGTATTATCTAATGCCACAGCGTTGTTTAGATAGTTTAGGCTTGAACCCAAAACCAACCACAATGCAGCTTACAATGGCAACAACACGATGAAAAATTCGGTGGGGATTCTTTATGATGTTCTAGTGAAGGTGGAGTCCTTTTATATTTCTGTCCAACTTTGTTATTCTCAGATCGTGAGGTTGATTTCAAGATCCCCATTATCTTGGGGGCGATTCATTCCTCTTTCATCGGGCGTGCTCTTGTGGACATAGAGACCAGAAAATTGAAATTTTGATTGAACAATAAAGAGGTGAAATTTAATATGTGCCGGTCCATGAACAGCCAAAACGACATGCGGGTGGTCTCTGATTGATGTTGTGGAGGCCGAGCTTCCAATCATGCCTGATGGTGAGAGGTGAGTAAGCAGGATTTAGCAGATGGATGTGAGATCATTGACACCAGGAGATTCAAGGGAGTGAGGGGATTGTTAATGAACTTGCAGGTATGAGGTCGTACACTTATGCTCCAAAGAAGATGGATCTTGATCTAAAAAATTGGCACCTTAAATCCTACTAAGCCATCTATTGGGGAGCCTCCAAGATTGAGCTCAAGCTACCCACTTCACTTACTATATGTATTTCTGGGGACCGAAAACACATTACCAGTAATAGTAGAAGCAGACTTGGTGGACTGGCAAGTAGAGGCTTTGGTCTCTGTTCTAAAGATGTATAAGAAGGCCATTGCGGACCATAACAAATATTATTGGGATCCCATCCATTATTTGCACACATAAGATCCAAATGCTCTTGAGCCAAAATTGTATTCCAAGTATTAAGCATCAATGTAGGTTAAATTCGCCTATGCAAGAGGTGTTCAAGAAGGAAATATTGGGCGGTTGGATGTAGGTGTGGTTTACCCGCTGCCTACAAAGAAATGGTGAGTACAGCCTGCCATGCATCAAAGAAGGGAGGAGTCAATGTGGTCCCAAATGCTAATAATGAGCTATGTCCACTGAGGCTATCACAGGTTGGAGAGTATGGATGGACTATTAGAAGCTAAATCATTGACGCAGAAAGATAATTTTCCATGCCATTCATGGATCGATACTAGATTGACTTTGTCGGCCGAGGGGTGGCACTGCTTTCTTGATGGTTAATTGGGGTACAATTAGATATCTATAGCTCCCGAAGACTAGAGAATACCACTTTTACATGCTCCTATGGGACATTTTTAAAGAGGATGCCATTCGGGTTATGTAGTGCGTCTGCCACTTTTCACCGCATGATGTCCATATTCTCCGACATGGTGGAGGAGTGACCATTGAAGGTCTTTATGAATGATTTTTTGGTGGTGGGTGACTCATTTAATGATTGTTTGGCTCACTTACGCAAGGTGCTGCAGTGGTGCGAAGAGACCAACTTGGTGCTTAATTGGAAAAAATGTCATTTCATGAGCCAAAGAGGGTATAGTGCTATGCCAGGATTTTAGGCAGGCGGCACCGGGTGGATAGAGAAAATATTGATGTAATTTCTAGTCTACCACCTCCAATTTCTGTGAAGAGTGTTCGAAGCTTTTGGACCATGCGGGATTTTATCGGAGGTTCATCAAGGACTCTCAAAGATTGCACATCACTTATGCAAGCTACCGGAGAAAGAGGTGAAGTTTGTATTTGATGATTCATGCTTAAAGGTGTTTGAATGCTTGAAAGAGATATTGACTACTACCTGATCATAGTGGCACCTAACTGGTCCTTATCATTTAAGGTTATGTGCGATGCTGCTGAGTGTCCCCTCGATTTGCTTTTGGGCCAAAGGCGTGAAAAAAATATTTTTCATTCCATTTATTATGATAGCAAGTCACTTTAATGCAGCTCAGAAGAATTACATCGTGATGGAACAAGAGTTGTTGTTCGTGGAATTTGCATTCGAGAAGTTTTAGACATACTTGCTCGAACTAAGTGTGATAGTTCATACATACCAAGTACTGCTGCTATTTGGATGGCAAAGAAGGATGCAAAATCCAGGCTGATTAGATGGGATTTTGTTGCTGCATGAGTTCTTTGAGGTTAAGCGGACCGAAACGGGACCGAAAAAATCAAGTGGAAGATCACTTGTCGAGATTAGAAGCATATGCAAAGACTTAGAGACGAGCTTGATATAGATGACACACCCGACGAAAGGTGTTTTGGCCGCTCTTCGTGATCTCATTTCATTGTTTGCGGACTTCACTAATTATCTGGTGAGTGATGTGTTACCGGATGATTTAAATCTTTTCACTAGAGAAAGAAATTCTATGTCTCGATGTGCGAAGTTTCTTTGGGATGAGTCTCATCTCATTCAAGATATGTGATGGATGGTAATCTCGTGAGACATAGCCTGCAAGCCGAGATTTTAAGCATATTGGAGGCCTGTCACTCATCCCTGTTAAATATCATAGCGGATTTGATGAATACTAAATTTACAATGGGTACTATTGGGCAACCATTTACCAAGATGCACATGATTCCGCAAACACATGTGATGCATGCCAAAGGCAAGGGAGGCATGCATATAGCGTGGCTGAGTTCTCTTACTCCTATCCTTGTCATTGAGCTGTTTGATGTTTGGGCCATTGATTTTATGGTCCGTTTGTGAGCTCAAATGGGATGAAGTACATACTTTTTGCTGTGGACTATGTTTCTATGTGGGTGGAGGCAATTGCGCTTCCAAACAATAAAGGTAAGAGTTTCACAACATTCTTAAAGCGGAATATTTTCTCCAAATCTGTGACTCCTAGAGCAAATCATTATGATGGGGTTCGCACTTTTCAACCGGTTGTTTGTGACGTTGCTGGAAAAATATAGGGTGAAACACAAGGTGGCAAGACCTTATCATCCACAATCTAGTGGGCAAGTTGAGGTCTCCAACCGAGATAAAGACTATCTTAGCAAAGACCGAATACTAACCGGACGATTGGTTCTAGGGAAGTTGGATGATGCGTTATGGGCTTGCCGAACCATTCACCCCATAGGTATGTTCCCCGCTGCTTGTGTATGGAAAGCATGTTCATCTTTCGGTCGAGCTTCAACACAAGCTATGTGGGCGCTCAAGAAGCTGAATCAGAATTGGAGTGATGTGGTGAACTTGAGGTTTGATCAGTTGAATGAGCTAGATGAGTTTCACTTGAAAGACTATGAAAGTTCAAAAATTACAAATGAGGATGAAAATACAACATGAACAGAAGATTGAGCAAGAAGAGTTCAAATTTCGAGATATGGTGTTGTTATTTAATTCTAGACTTCTCTTTGTTTCTAGCAAGTTGAAGTCTGAAATGGTTGGGACCATTTCAAGTGGTCCAAGTATTCTCCTATGGTGCAATTGAGTTGGAAAATCATGAAGGAAAATGGTTCAAGGAATGGCCAACAGTGAAAGCATATCTCTGGGGAAGAGTGAAGAAATCAAACCGGTGGACATTTTGCTCCGGGTGAAGTCCTGAGTAACTCGGGGCCGCGTCATGCCGCGATGTTAAATCAGACGTTGCATGGGAGGCGACCCATGGAGATATTCAGTAAAGTCTGAGTAATCAAGACATATCTCAAGGCCAAATACATTAAATCAAGCACTTCTCTTAGAGGCAACCCAAGTTGTAATTGGTAATACCAATATAGTGTTTAAGTATGTTTTATATGTGCAAGTGAGTGAGATGAGAAATCTGGAGCTGAACAAAATTTTGAACCTTAGAGTATAGTGCCAAAACGTACAAAACGAAGTCGTTACCTCGATTGAACAACTTGTCACATCTGTAGTGGCCACTCAAGCTTAAAACATTAAATTTTGGAATGTCAATGACGAGTGACTTAACGAATCGTGAGGTCACCAACGAGTCAAGTACCTCATCCTAACACAACCTGAAAGTCCGTGAGGGCCAACGACCCAAGACACGACTCGTTAGGTAAATCATTTCCAGTCGCGTTGCTCGAGCTGCTAGGCCCTAGGTAAGTTTTCACAATACCAATGTGAAAGGGCATCATAACAAATCGTAGTCATAGAAAATGACTCAACACAAAAGGAGCTGAGGCCAATAGTTCAAAATAATTACTCCGACCCGGACCTGCATTAAAAAAAAAAAAGGTTGAAATTAATTTTGTTTTCAATTATAACCCACGATCTCCCCAATTACCTACACATTCAAAGACTAATATCATTAAACGTAGTCCCTCCTACTTTACCTCTTACCATCTTCACTTACACACATAACACACCTCGGCACAACATCACAATCACCATCCCTGCCTGCACTTTTGTAAGCACAACTAATCAACTTCATCTTCTCCTCGAACATCCTCCTGGCAGTGAGTATTGTAATACTTCCATTATTCAATTCTGACCTCCTCGTGATTGAAAATGTCCTGTGTGGAATGTTTGAATTTGATCCCAAAATTAAAACCTTGTTTATATGAGTTTCATTGCCTACAAAATTGTGAACGTTAAAGAATAATTGAATTAAATGGATGTATGCTAATGATTTTGTGGTAGACTAATTTGAATGAATGAGTTAGCGATTATTATTGAGCATCGAGACGGCTCTTACACCCTCCGAATCGGCGGATACGATCTGTAATTGCTGGTGACTTGAAGCTTGATTATTTGCCCACCCAACTCCTGGCACTCGGAATAAAAGTCTGCAAACATGATATGGTCAAGTTTGATTAACCCAACAAAATTGGGATGTCAAACTCGGGCTTAACTGCTGTGCAGTTGATGACACCTCATGTAACGATTTGTGGGATTGCCTAATGAGTCGTTACATGATTCGTCACCACTTACACATATAGGAAATATTAAGAACTCTTAAGAATGAGTCATATAAAGAGTCATGGTAGCACCTCATGAAATAGCATGTGACTCATCCCGAGTGGGATAAAAATTATGGTATTCTCAAACTAAAGACCACGATCGACCTAATGCTTCGTTGCCACAAGCAATGACTCGTTGGATCAAGTTGTTAAGTCTACTGGAATTAGATGAAATATTTGAACATACAGACCACGGATGACTTCACAAATCATTGCCAGTGACAATGATTTGTTAGGTCTCTCGTCTTGTCTGTAGGCAACACCGACTCTAATGTATTCACATAATGTGTTTGGATACTAACAATTTTCCAATGTGTACTATGGAACCAAAAGGAACTCCCAAAAAGGGTCCGGCCAAGAAACAAAGGCAGGAGAAGGGCTAGCCCTCGACCACAGAGATTGAGAGATCTAACCATCATCCTCCGAAGAGTCGAGTGGCTCAGCTGAGGAGACGTATAGACGAGGAATAGCTGAGCTTACGATTGACTAGGGCCAGGACTAAACGCCCTATTAATCCAACAACATGGTAGCATCTCCGACTCCACTTGTAAGAGACCCACAGAGCCGGGAGGAAGGAAATGAAGGGCCTCACCCCGAAGGATCACTAGGCATTGCAACCGAGAAGGATGATTAGGATACCAATGAATCCCATGCCCAATAGGAGAGTACCGAGCAGCAAGGAGATCGAAACCTAAGACACATCTCCGCACTGTGCCCCCCAAGAATGGTGAGAAGGTGGTTTTTCCGGGTATATGGGCACCATACCCAGAGATTACTCCCACCGACATGGGCCATCCTAAGAGGAGAATTTATAAAGAACCAAGGTTGTTCACTATAGGGTTCAAGGACCTCCCCAAATTGTGCACTATTTGACAAGTGTTGATTTAGGTGGTTGAGTGAGCCAATCGCGTTGCGCCTCCTCCATTCAGAGAGTTTTATGCAAATATAGAGGACATGCTAAAAATCGTGTCATGGGTGAGAGATCCCTTGTCTTTGTCGCCTACCTCAAGATTGGAGAAAGCGTCCCAGCATCGACTCCATGTTATGGTACGGAGACACTAGTGCAATACTTCCCAGCACACCATCTCACATGTTGGTGCGGGTCTGGAGTATGAGCTCCATGAACACAAATGGAGTTTGATTATCTGCTGAGTGAGCTACAAAAAATCAAGAGAGAGAAATTGATACATGAGGACAAAAAGAGCCAAAGATACATGGTCGTCTTGATCATAGCCTCTCACGCCCGCCTTGGGGGTATGATCGGAACCTGGTGCCCTATTAGACCCGAACTCAAGCAGACTAATGAGCCTAAGCACATCCGGTGCCTGGTTGGCTCTAACTCAGGTTCATAGAATCAACGGGCTATATAACGTGGGTTGTAAATACAGCCCTTCGGCCGACCGGCCTATAGCCACTGCATTCATAGCATCAACTAACCGTAATCATACTCATATAGGGAACCCTATGCGGCCGATAAGGCCATCATGTTTTCTAGTTATCTCTGGGTATAACAAATGTTGAACAACTCCATGACCGGCAAGGTCACCATACTAACTGGATACGGCCCTACACGGTCAACATAAACAACAATACTAAACCGCTAAACATACGCACGGCCCCACACGACCGGCACACCAACTACATAGGAGATATATACACAATCTGCAAGCCTCTAAGAATACTGATAAGATGTTCAGACAGGGCCCTGACCCACCTGCATTTCATACAACAAAAGAAAATGATGTAAACCTTCGAATATCAAGCTCCAGATGACAAAGAGTCGATGACTTCGCTAGCTGATAGGATCAATAGGATCGCTCGCTTATAGGTACCGCAGTAAGTAATGCAGTGCCCAAATGGGTTAGTACACCGGTACTGAGTATGCAAAGCAATCTGAACATAACTGAATATAAGCAACATAACTAGAAACTATGAAATCGTAGGGAAATATTTGAAACTCGTTCGGACCGATGAATCTAAACAAGCTTATCCGTACCGAGAATAAGGTAGGAGAATACCTGTCGACGTGGCGATTTGCTGTTTATTAGCTAATAAATAACATATATATACATATATATAATAAACAAGGACCAATACCATCCCCCATAATCCGGAAGGTGCCAACCAACAAACAATCTAATACCCCTGCCCAAGTCAAAACCATCCAAAAATAAATCACTCCACTCGTCTACTAACTACGAGCACTTCTACCGGCCCCCTTGGGTCCGCAGCTCGGGCTATGGCCTCTGACTACAACTGTGTCTGAGTCCGGAGGACTCTTGTACTGTAAACTGTGATCTGAGATTTGTATTTGTAATCTCGCCCCGGGGCACAAGCGCACAAATGGTAAGCTATACCGCTATGCCGATCACCCGATATAGTATACCGCATCCCATTGCCCTACCGCATTTGGGCATGCCACTCCTTGAGTAAATATATTCACCCTTTGGCGGGTGAGTCGACACAGTATTAACCCAGGGGCGGCGACGCTTGTTGGTGCCCTCATAGCACAAACAGTGTCTCAACAAACAATAATCACATATAGCAAGTATGTTTGATCTCGAAAATACTATATGTATTCTGATTTCTTATTCTCGAACTCTTTTTGCTCTAAACTGGTTCTCATACTAAACTATATTGTATCTCGAGTTATTATCCGACTAGTCCGGCTATACTCGTATCCGAGATATTATCCGACTGGTCAAGGTACCGTATCCGAGATATTATCCGACTGCTTGATATTTACTAACTTTTATTCTAAATATATATCATAATATTATAAAACATGCTTGCTAGATTCATACTGACTCAATTCTCGACATCTGAATTCTTCTTCTATAGTTCACGCCATTCTCTTATACTGATTAATAATCTGTCGAAGGAACTAGCTTTACATACCTTCGCTCGGATTTCCCCAACCAACTAAAGTAGCTCGGTCGCACTTCTGCTATTTCTCCCAACTGCATTCACATATAGGTCAATTAGAACTAAATACGCTAATATTCTGGAAGAAAATATCACTTTCAATATATATATAGCCCAATTTGGCTTATCGAAAAATGTTTAAAAACTTACGCTATTTCTCGAAAGTCCAAAAGGAGAAATGCTCACTTTAGGCTAGGAGTATATTGA
Source organism: Datura stramonium (assembly GCA_018107945.1). Lineage (NCBI taxonomy): Eukaryota > Viridiplantae > Streptophyta > Magnoliopsida > Solanales > Solanaceae > Datura > Datura stramonium. The sequence continues at coordinate 292,314 of JACEIK010000076.1, read as the reverse complement.
CACCAATTTAGAGCAATTCCACTTACTCTTAGCTCGGGTAGCACTGCTCCATTCGCTGGCCGACCAAACTAAATCCGTACGAATGCTCCTTACTGCTTAATACCAGATCTGGTTAATTTGAGTTTGGACCGCTTGACGGGCATAACCATGTGCTGTATCAATATTGTTAAGCAATCTCGTTCCTCCTTCTCTCCGGCTTGTTTCTCTGTTTTCACTGGAAATTATAAGGAGATTTTAATTAAAAACCAAAGTTTGGAGGCTTTTATACTTGGGGCTGCTCCTCACCTCCGTGACACGCCTGTATCGTGGAGCTTCAGCTTCCGTGACACGCTGTGTATCACGGTGGTGAGCCTCCGTGACACACTCTGCCATCGCGGGAGGGGGTCCGTCGCCTTCTCTTGCGATGGTTCGACGGTCGCTTATCTCTGAAGCCCCTCAGCTTTTCCTAGCATGTATGGCATCAAAAACTTTAACCAACATGTAATAGCCATCTACATGTCGAGAATTTACGTGTGTAACATTCTCCCCTTAAGAACATTCAGTCTCGAATGTAAACTTCTAATATTTAAGAATTCTCAACCGACTAAATTTATTTCCAAAAAAATTTTGCGTGAGTTTCCCTTGTAATATAATTATCCTTAAAATCTGAAATGCAGAAAAGTTCAATGCTGTGCACTCACACAATACTATGTATTATCACATAAAATATTGAATCGATTATCTCATTTATACAAGTAATATAAGGAATTTCATAAGATAACAATACGACATACCTCCCGATGACTAGGCTTGAAACAAGTGAGGATATCCGACTTTCATATGTATCTCCCTCTCGTCTCGTGTCATATCTTCTGCTCCTATTACGCCACAACACTTTGGACAAGTAAGCAATATCTTTGGTTCTTAATCTATGAATCTGTCTATCTAAGATAGCTACCGGAACCTCTTTATAAGACTAGCTCTTCCGTAACTTGGACATCCTAGACCGGGACCACTCGACGGGTCTCCTATGCACTTCCTTAGCATAGATACGTGGAAAACCGATGAACGGACTCTAATTCGGGAGGCAAGTTTAACTCATGCCACTTGGCCTATTCCTTCGACGAATCCGATAAGGCCCAACGAAATCCTCAAACCGGAGCCACTTTTACCGAATCTCATCACCCTTTTATCGGAGATACTTCTTGTAAATACCCAATCATCACATCACCTGTGTCTCGTGCCGCACATCAGCATATGATTTCTCTCGGCGGCTCGGGTGCGCCTCGCAGGCATTCTCTCGATAAGCTTTACCTTTCCTCTCGACCGTTGAATAATATCTAGCCCAATCAGCGCTGACTCTCCCACTTCAAACCAGCCAACTGGGTGATCTCGCATTTTCGCCATACAAGCCTCAAAGGGCGCCATCTCGATAGTCAGTGATAGCTATTATTATAAGCAAACTCAATTAGAGGCAAATGCCATCCCAATACCTCCAAAATCTAGCACAATCTACTGTGGCATATCCTCGAGCGTCTGAATAGTGCGTTCAGCCTGTCCATCTGTCTGCGGTGGAATGTTGTGTCACCACTTGCGTTCATTGCACTCCTCTATGGAATGACTGCCAAAATCTAGCTGTAAATTGTGCTCCTCTGTCAGAGATAATAGATACCGTAACACCATGTAATCTAACTATTTCCTATATACAATTCGGCATAATCTTCGCAGAGAAAGTAGCTTTCACCGGCAGAAGTGGGCTTCGATTTCGTCATCGCCAACTATTACCCAAATGGAATCATATATCTATGTCTGTAGGTGGTAATCAAGCAAAGTCCATGTTCACCGCTTCCCATTTCCGTGAGAGGTACCGCTATGTCCCGAGTTAACCCGCCTGGCTTCGGTGTTCCGCTACCTATTGGGCGCTAGGACATTGGGCCATAAATTTCATATTTCCTTTTGCATACTTGGCCACCAGTAGATTTCCTTGGATATCGTGGTACATTTTCATCGCACCCGGTGGGATAGAATAGCGGGCGTAATGTACCTCATTCATAACTGGGCCGGGCGGAGCCCCGAAATATCTAGAACATGGAGGCGGCCCTTACATCACAAAGACTTCATCCCCGCTATCTGGAAATCTAGCGCTCTCTTTGGCTTAAATTTCCTCGTTGGCCCTGTCGAGCTAGGTCAGGATCTTCATATTGTCATTCTTTTACCTCCACAACTAATGAAGACACAGCTGTGTTCTGAATTACCGCTTGTTGTCCTCTTTATTTCTACTACACGAACGGCTAGGGCTGGCTAATTGATGTATTTTCACAACTCCTGCTCGGGCTGCAAATACGATAAACTTCCCATTGATTACGGCTGAGAGACCACATTACATTGGCTTTTTCCGGATGATGTAATGTCCACGGCCATAATCTTTCAATAACTTCCAACAGCGACGCCGTCGCAAATTCAACTCCTCTCCGAGTGAAGATATACCGTAGGCCTTTATGATCTGTGAAAATATCCACATGAACGCCATACAAGTAATGTCTCCATATCTTTAAGGCGTGATCACTGCGGCTAACTTGAGGTCGTGGGTAGGGTAACTCTCTTCGTGTTTCCTCAACTGCCTAGAAGTGCTTAATCACTTTGCCGTGCTACATCAACACACAACCCAACCCAATACCTGATGCATCACAATACATTGAATAACCTTGTACCTTTCCGTAATGCTAACACCGGAGCAGAGGTTAATCTGTCTTTAATTCTTGGAAACTCGTCACATGCCTCTCAGTTTACCGAATCCTTACCGGGCTGCGCGCCTTAGTCGGTAGCCAAGTATAGTGGAGAATCCCCAACAAATCTTTCTGTATTGATCCCACTAATCCCAGAAACTCCGGACTTCGGTCGGAGTGGTAGGTCTAGCATGTTTGATCGCTTTCTATTTTTGCGTGTCAACCCGTATACCAAAGATCCGGCACAATATGCTCCCAAGAAGGCCAAGTTTAGCCAGAATTCACATTTGGAGAACTTGGCATATAATTGGAGGTCCCTAAGAATCTGGATCACTATCCACAAATGAGCCTCCGGGTCTACCTCGTGAGTTTAGAATACACCGTGTAATATCATCGATAAATACTATGATGAATAGGCCCCGTGTATGGTCCAAGGTGCCGTTCATCGTGTCCATAAATACCGTTAGTATTCTTCAACCCAAAGGACATAACTAAGAATTCAAAGTGGCCATATCGGGTCCCTCGAAGGCTGTTTTAGGAATGTCTTCACTAACTCGAACCTAAGATATCCGCATCAGAAGTCAATCTTGGAAACATCTCGCCCCGTAACTTATCAAATAAATCATCTATTCCTGGGAAGTGATACTTTCATTCTTGACTCGTAACCTTATTTAGCTGTCGATAGTCTATACACTTGCAGAGCTTGTGCCATCCTTCTTTCTCAGCAAATAGAATCAAGGTGACTTGACGTGAAGTACTGCCCGGAGAAAGCCCTTATCTAATGTATCCTTCGCCTGCTTTTAATTATCTCGAGTTCAAATAGAGCCATACGATACTTTAGGGATTGATATGGATTGAGTCTCGGTAGCAAGTCTATTGCAAAATTTATTTCCCCTGGGGGAATACTGTGTAGCCTGCTCCGGGGAAATACATCGTGGGAATTCATTCACACCGGAATGCACGGAGTGTCGGAGACTCTACCCCAACATCCTAAACCCCGACTAGGTGGTAAATACATTCCTTAGCTATCACTTTCACCCGAAGGTAGGAAATAAACCTACCTTTTTGGGCGTAGCTGTGCTGCCTCTTCCACTCTCGCACCTAGCTCCCTAGAAAGTGGAATCGACCGCCTGGTCCAACATTATACGTTGGCATAGCACGGCACCAACCAATCCATACCCATAATGGCATAGAAATCAATCATCTATAGTTCTATGAGATCTACCGTAGTCCGACGATCAACTCTACTATACACCCTAGACAAATTCCTGTAGCTTTAATGGAAGCCACCGACGTATGTAGATACTGAGAAGGGGCCGCCGTGAATAAATTTAGTGCAACAATTAAACTGAGCAACAAATGGGGTAACATAGTACAAAGTGGACTCCCGATCAACAAGACATAAGGTGGGTATGAGCAAATAGTCATCATACTGCGTACCACATCCGGAGATGCCCTGAGTCCCGTCTCCCTTAGTAATGGCATAGGTACGGTTTGAGCCCGTACTCCAACTAGATGCCCTGACTTGCCTCGGCCTCTACCTGCCGAACCTGAGGGCCTACGCCCGGCCGTAGGGAGGTTGCCGGAGCCTCGGCCCCGCAGATCCTCTTCCGGCTATCTCGGCTACCTTAGCCCCCTGGCCGGGCAATCTCTCATCAAGTGCCCCTCCCGCCCGCATATAACATCTGGAAGAGCCATATCTACAAGCTCCGATGTGAGGTCGGGCTACAGTAAATAGGGCGTGTGGGGGTGCGGCTATCCGCTTCCGCTCTACCCTCCTCTCGCCGAGGTGAATCCACCGTTCGAGAACTACCACCATCCACTACCTCGACAACAACCTACCCCTCTACTGTTGGCCAGGTGGGAGGTGGGGCTCCTAGGGGCCCTCGTCCGGCCAACCGGCCCGGGTCCCTCCTCAACCTCCTCTCGTATTCACCTTATCTATCCTCTTCACAACTGCTCCTGATTTGTTTGTCTACTACCATGTTGCCGCTGGGGTCTAAGGCCTCAATAGTCTCGGGCAGCGCCTCGCACCTGAGCAATGTCCAGCATCTTCTCGTAATGTAGCTGTCATGTATGCCTCAACAGAGCTCAAGTTTAGACCATAATGAACCGGTGGACTCTAGACATGGTGTCTACAAAAGCTAGAGCATAGTGGGCTAAGGAGTCAAACTCCGTAAGGCATATTCTCATACGCTCTCGTCCCCGCTCCAAGTGCAAGAACTCGATCCATCCGCCTGTCGGATCTCCTGTGCAAATAATGGTCCGTGAAGGCCTCCGAGAAGTCTGACCAGGTTAGAGAGGCAACATCTCTCCTCGAGACCTTTCCCACTCTCTCATACCATAACACAAACTCTATGTCTCTCAACCGAATATCACATCTCAATCATTCTCAGAGGTGTCATATGTATGACCTGAAAGATTCTCTGCATCTGACTAGGAACCCTGGGGTCCTCACCCGATCTGCCCTCGTGAACTGTGGGGACCTAATGCCAAAATTCCTGACCTCGAATCGCCAGACCACCTGATGGATCTACTATTACAGGTGGCACCGATCAAGGCCAGTGACCATCATTTGTGCCAACATAACAACTGCACTGCGAACTTCCTGGTCGGATGAGTGGTGTACAGGAGCCACTAGAGGCAGGCCATTCCGAATGGCTCCCGGTGAGATGGGGACCGCCGAGAAGGTTATGATAATGCCTCTATCTCCTCTGACGGCCGATTCAACGGGCTCAGGCATCTTGCCGGTGCCTTCTGTCAGGGTATCCAACCTTCTAACTGGGTGGCAGGGTGTCGCTGGTCTGCCATTTTTATCTGTAGACAAATAATATGATAAGTTTTAAGAACTCGACCCTATACTCGTACTGTTTCTAAGTGGCACGACCGAATATGAAGAAAGAGTAACCATCCTATAATGCCTGTACTCTCCTCGCCATAGTATGTGGTGCACAAAACATCCATAGACAAGACTCTAATTATCACGGCTTCCAGACTCCCTGGGACACGACCTACTCTGATACCAAGTTTGTCACGCCCTCCTTGGGGGGTAAGGACTGCACCCGGTGCCCTATTAGACCTCGAATCAAGTAATATCGAGCCTAAGCACATCTGGTGCCCCGCTGGCTCTAACTCGTGTTCATGGAATCAACGGGCTATATAACGGATAATAAATACAGCCCCAGCCGACCGGGCCTATAGCCACTTGTACTATAGCATCAGCTAAATCCAGAATCATACTCATAGGGAACCCTATGCGGGCCGATAAGGCCACCATGCTGTCTAGTTATCTCTAAATCGCATAACAAATGTTGAACAACTACGTGACCTAAGAAGGTCACCACTACTAACTGGATACGGCCCCACACAGCCAACATAAACAACAATACTAAATAGTTAAACATACGCACGTCCCCACACGACCGGTACAACTAACCACAGGGAGATATATATACACACCCGCAAGCCTCTAAGAATACTGGAGTAAGAAGTTGCTGGGACAGGCCTCCACCTACCCGTACTATAACAATAAAAGAAATGATGTAAACTCAATATCAAGCCCGGATGACAGAAGCTAATGACTCTGCGTTGGCTAGGATCACGAGGATCGGCCTGCCCAGGTACCTGCAGGCAGTATGAAAACCCCAACGGCGCGCACCACTGTATTGAGTATGCAAAGCAACCGAACATAATCAATATAAGCAACATAACTAGAAACTCGAATGTAGGAATATCTCCAAATTATCTAGATCGATGGAACTCAAACAAGCTTATCTGTACTGAGAATAAGGTAGGAGCATATCTGTCGATGTGGCGATCTGCTGTTTATCAGCTAATAAATAACATATATATACATATATAACGAACAAGGACCAATACCACCCCATGCCGGAAGCAAAGCAAATCAACAAACAATCTATATACCCCTACCCGGGTCAAAACCATCCAAAAATAAATCACCCAGCCTCGTCTACTAACTACGAGCACCCTCTACCGACTCCCTTGGGTCCGCAAACCCTCGGGCTATGGCCTTCGACTAATCGTGTACGAGTCCGGAGGACTCTTGTACTGTAACCGTGATCTGTATCTCGTATTCGCACCCGCCTCAAGTACAAGCGCACAACAGGGTAAGCTATACTGCTATGCTGATCAGCCTGATATGGGGTATACTGCATCCCCCATCTTCGTCCCATCACAGACGGCATGCCACTCCTTGGAGGAAATATATTCACCTCTTCCGCGGGTGAGTCGACACAAGATAACCTGGGGCGGCGAGACGCCAGGTGCCCCTCATAGCACAAACAGTCTCAACAAACAATAATTTAAGACATAGCAAGCATGTTTGATCTGAAAATACTATATGTATTCTCGATTTCTTATTCCGAACTCTTTTTTTCTCTAAACTCATTCTCATACTAAACTATATTGTATCCTCGAGTTACATCTCACTATCTCGGCTATACCGTATTCGTATATTATCCCACTGTCCGCTGTACTGTATCTGAGATATTATCTGACTGTTTGATATTTCTTTACTAACTTTTATTCTAAATATATATCATAATATTATAAAACATGCTTACAGATTCATACTCGACTAATTCTACATCTCGAATTCTTTCTTCTATAGTTCACGCCATTCTCTATAATCGATTACTAACTTGCCGAAGGAACTAGTTTTACATACCTTTACTGCCGGATTTCCCAACTAACTAAAGTAGCTCGGTCAGTAGTTCCTCGCTATTTCTCCCAACCGCATTCAACATATACATCAATTAAAACTAGATATACTAAAAATTCTGAAGATAAATCTCACTTTCAATATATATATAGCCCAATTTGGCTTATCAAAAATGGCTGAAAACTCGCTATTTCGAAAGTCCAGAAGGGAGAAATGCTCAATTTAGGCTAGGAGTATAGGCTGACACTCACTTGGAGAAATTCTACTTACCTTAGTTCGGTAGCACGACGATTCGCCGGCCGAATTTCACGAAACTAAATCCGTACGAATGCTCCTTACTGCTTAATACCTCGGTATCTGAAGTTAATTTGAGTTTGGACCGCGTTTGACGGCATAACCAGACGAATATTGCTAAGTAATCTCGTTCCTCCTTCTCTCCGGTTTACTCTCTCTGCTTTTCACTGAAATTATATGAGATTTTAATTAAAAAACCAAAGTTTGGAGGCTTTTATATTTGGGGCTGCTCCTCACCTCCGTGACACGCTGGGACAGGAGCCTAGCCTCCGTGACACGCTGTGTATCGCGGAGGTGAGCCTTCCGCGGACACTCGCCATCGTGGAGGGGGTCTCAGCCTCTTCGTTATGATGGTTCGACGTGTCACTTGTCCGGCTCCTTCCCCGGGCCTTTTCTCGCATGGCATTCAAAACTCTTAACCAACATGCGAATAGGCCATCTATATGTCGAGAATTTACGAGGTGTAAACAATAGCCACTTGGGGTACATCGGTGGAATGGTTGAATGGACCGGGAGGTATAGATCAAGAAGGCCACTTCCACCAAGCCAAACTCTGGTGGTGGTCATTTATACAACACAGGCTGGTACTAACTAGCAATGATATTGTCGTATCATTGGACCGAGCTGCACAGTAGCTAGCATCATGGAAGGCTATGCGATTAACTTCCCGAGATATATAAATGAGGAGATCTCGGGAGAAAGCCGTCTAGTACAAGTATTCCCTTTCTAGCGGTTATAACCCGCCTTGTAAGGAGTCATAGGCCCCCGAAAGGCTCTCTTCCGTAGATCAGAAGGTTGAGGTGCTTAAAATTACAAACATCGGGTTGATTAGAGATTATATGACCCTATTTCATGGGCCAAGCAGGCATCCATAGTCAGCTAGGATGCATTACTAGCTAAGGAATTGATTGGGGTCCTTAGAGTGAGCTACGGGGTTCACAGATGGAGATGCGCCACGCGGCCCATGATATTCGTAGTCAGCCTTATGCTACCACTCCAGCAGATGTACCATTAACCTCCGAGGTCCCAGAGTCATCCTCCACTGCACCAGCAGCTCGGACTACCCACACGCCACCATTCTCACCGACTGTCTAGTCACGGCCTCACAAGATTTTATTACCGACATGGCTAGACAGAAATGGCAAAGGCAAAAAGCAGAGGCTCACGGAACTTCAAGTGAAAGTGCTTAAGAGAGCAGGTCAAGACTTGGGTAACGAAGGAGTTGGAGGGCTTATAAAAGACATGGCATGGTAGGTTGGATGCCTTCGAGAGCCTGATGACGAGTGCATTACCTGCCAGATAGGTACTCACAACACGATGGTGTGCGGAGGTAGGCCTCGCAGCTGAGCTATGAGAGCTATCAAAGATGGAAAATATTTGCTATAACACCACTGGTGCTCCAGTAGCGGAGGATGAGAGGAGGAGGACTACCTTCCAGAAGATTTTACTATCGTAGAGCCTGGTTTGAAAAGGGAAGGACTACTTAGAAGAGTGGAGCGAGGGTGGAGAGAGTGACCTATGAGAGCAAAAGCGAGAGAAAAGATAAGGAGACAGCACTCAAGCAGCTTAGAGACGAGGCTCGAGAGAGCTTCAGGATTGATGCCTAGAGCTCGAGAAGATGGTGGTATGAGCTTTGTTTGTTCCGAGAGTTGCCGGTTATTCTCACGTCCAGGAGACGAGATTGGGGGTGCATCTGTGCCTTCCACCGACCAGACCACAGGTACTGTGTTGCATGCATGTTCCTAGTCCCATGTTTCTTGCTCTTTTCATGCGCCAGTGATGTGCTCATGCTTTCTTATAGGGGGCAACGAATTTTTTCCAAACATAATCCAGGGTTTTACCGTATCTTTTCCTCGGTGTCTTTATCTAGTAGAAATGGCATGTTTAGGTTTTTGTTTCCTATGTTTTTATGTCAATTGAAAGGAAAATAGGAACAGGCAGTCAAATAAATGGGAATAATATTTACAAGTTTGTCATGTTGAAATGAGTGAATGATACCCCTTCTAAATTTTCGATTTGTGTGTGCTAAGTGTATGAAGCATGACCTTTATGAATATTCGTGGCATTAATAATTTGAACAAGCTTATCATTGTTTGACCGTGTACAAACCAGCAGTTAGTAGGAATGATGTTGTCCTGTGCATTATGTGGCGAGGTATTTAGTGTTAGTTCCACAGCAGGGGTACAACTTAGAACTTGCCCAGCTTAGTCGTATTGCTATTGTAAGATAGGAAGATGAGGAGATGATCATAGGCCATTATTCGTAATACCCAGCTTAGCCTAAACGACTCAACCAAATGAATATGAATATCCTCGATCCCGAGTTTGAGACGAAATTGACCCTTGTTGTCTAGCAAATTCACTCTCATTCTTTAATTATAGTGAACCTATTTTGGTCCCTAGTCCTCCTTGGGAGATTTGTGGAACCTCAACTTAGGCCAATTTCCTAAGTTGAGGGTGGCTATTATAGGGTGAATAAAAGGAGTAGGGGGAAATGATCGAACACAAAATAAAAGGGTGAGTTGGGGAAAAAAGGCAAAATAAAATGTGTATATCTGATGAGAATTCACAAAAAGAAAAAAAAAGAGAAAGAAGAGACAAGGAAAAGAATAACCCGCACCCGTACTCTTGAAAAATAAAGAAAACAAAGGAGAAAGGGAGAAGAGGAAAGAAGGTTAATTGAGTCAAAGAGGTAGTGCCAAGGAGGATTGAGTCACTATGCCCATATCTACCATACCCATCCCCGAGTCTACATTAAAAGCCAAGAAAGTCCTATCATGATTGAACTCAACCTTTCTAACCAACCTGAGATAGAAAATAAGCTGCAAGTTTATGATTTTGTATGCGCACTGTATGAACTTCATTGTGAGTGGAGTGTACTTGACACAGTCCCCGATTAGCCCCTATAGTGATTCGTAGCCAGAATGAGTGGGAATTTGCAGTAAAGGCATATGGGCAACAATATCGTCCTGCTAATTGTCTAGGTTAGGGTCATAGGGTTGTGCATGGTTGGGGAGTTGACAGTGTGAAATTACTTTTTATTCCTTATGTCATGGTGGAAAACTTCAGACACGCATCAGGATATGGTTTTTATTATATAGGAGGGGTTAGAAAGTTTGATATGATTCTGAGCTAGGACTCATCATAGTTCCTTAGATTTCTTTTGGTTGAGGCTTTTAATTTGTTGTTTTTTGTTTTTATTATTTTACTCTGAGGACATGCAAAAGTTCTAAGTTGAGGGTGCTTGATGTGTCGTGATTTTATGAACTTTCTGAAGTAAAACTAAAAATATAAGTAATCCTGTGTATGTTTATATAGATATAATGTGTTTTGTTAAGTGTTGCAGAAAACAGGTTCGATAAAGAAATGGGCATAATGATCCTAAAATGGGCTAAGTGTGGACCGCCAAACAAGGTAATGAGTCGTCATGTCATTGACGACTTGATCCTCGAGTCAGTAGGGAGAAGAGCAAAGTTTGAATACATAAAATCGTGCTGGAAATAGTGGTGACTAATGGATCAACATCACCACTGGCATGTATGGCAACACCGCTAGGAAGGTCAGTGATGATCGCCGAAATTGATGAAAATATCAGTTATAATGGAAGGAGTAATGAGTTGTCATATGACTTCATGACTCATCAAGAGCACTCGCCAATTGAAATTCAAAAAGTTAAGTATCAAAGGATAAGTGTCAGACGGAGGAGCAACAAGTCATCATGAGACTCCAACGAACATCACAAGCAGCTTTTGTGATTCTGTCCAAAAGGAAGTTTAGGACTCAGAAGCAAAGGTGACTTCATGACTTGTCCAGTCACTTAATAAGTCGTTAGGGTGATCCGTCAGTTTAGAAGGAGCTTGCTGAGCAATTTCCAGTAGTCATCAGATTTCACCACCGGAGTGACACTCTGACGAGCTCCTTGCCACTACTTATGCATTCCTTATTAAAATAAGAAAGGGATTTGTTTAGTGTCTATAATTACCCAGGTTTATTTTTGTTTATGCTTTATTACGGTTTTTACCATATTGTTCATGGTTGTTGATCGACATTAAAGTTCAAGAAACAATTTTATAATTTTGTTCTGAATTTGGGGATTCAAACAAATCTTGGATTATTGGTACTAGATTCTTGCCGATTTATTCAAGACGTTTCTTTTACGAATTATTGTAAGTTACAATTATGATTTCAGTTTATAATTTTAAATTAAAATGTTTTAATTTGTATTAATTTATAAAAATCTAATTAAGTGTCATTTTATGTATTATGTCTTTTTAAAATATTTAGTGAATCTTGAATGGGATTTATGCATGCATTTTTTCCTTCGTTTTAATTGTTAGTTAACAGCTTGCAAACATTGGAATTCTGCATTTCTTCTTTACTCACGGGATCAAGGGGGTAATGAATGGAAAAAGGAATTAACAACGGGAGATTTGAGGCTATCAACTGCCTAATAGCCCTAATTTCATGTCCATAAATAATATTCTGATATCAAGGGTAAGGGGTTAATTACATACATCCATACATTGTTATTTATCTTGGGCATATTTATACGCCCAAGTACTATTTTATACCTATTTTATACCCATTTTATATCCATGTTTGTACCTTAATTTAAGAATAATCTCCTGTATTTTATGTAATTTGTGGTCATGGACTAACAATATGATTAGCTTCCTGAGGTTGAAAGTGCCAATGTATGGAGCTCAATGTGAAGATAATCGACCTAATCTTGAAGATAAATATTAAGAGACGATTATGGATGTGGAGGACAAGCTACAAAGGACATTTGGAGTCAACTCCATGCCAAGGGAGAAGCATAGGAGCGTTCAACAACGTGCCACGGAGAAAAGAATTAATTTATATGAGCAGGTTTCCAAATGTCGTAGTTAATCCGATAGCAGAGTGTCAGGAGGCAAATCTCCATGATAGCCAATGTTTCACAAAGAGGAAATCTCCAATGATAGCTAGCGTGATACGGAGCTGTTTCACCACAGGCCAAATTTTACCTTTTTCCAACTTATTATAAATTGAACTCTTAGCTTCCATTTCATTATCAAAAAATATTTTGAGAACACCGGGAAGGAGCCAAGGGAGAAGTGAAGAACTCACCTGGGTTCATATCGCCATCTTCTTTTAATCATCATGTGCGTATCTCCTACTCTAATCATGTTTTTAAGTATTTGTACGAATATAAGTGGCTAAAACCCTTCCTCTAGGCTGAGGCCACATGATCAAGTTTGCTCGCCCTCCTGGGAGGCATGGATCGGCACCCTAAGCTCCCGCTCAGGACCTGACTACTAGACTAACCGAGCCTAAGCACTTCGAAGCAAGATGGCTCTAATTTCGATTCAAGAAATGATATTATATAACGTCATAAATACAGCCTGATCGACTAGGCCTATAGCCACCGTAAGAAAACAACAGCCTACCGCAACAATCAATCAGAACCTGTGGGCCGGCCAAGGCCACCATGCTGTCTAGTTATTTCTGAATAAAGAAAACAAGTGATAAACTGCTACGTGACCAACAGGATAACCACTACTAACTGGAATAAGGCCCCACATGGCCATCATAAATAACTAAACATACAATACGGCCTCACACAATCGTACAAATAACTACGTGGGAATATACACCCGGTAAGCCTCTAAGAATACTATAGCATACGTGACAGGGCCCCGGCCTACCATACTGTACGACAAAAGAAAAGGAATAAACCCTAGTTGTCTAGCTCCAAATGACTGAGCCGATGACTCTCGTGCCGGTTGGAATTACGAGACCGCTTCCTGCCATAAGTAATGGTGGTAATGGCTGCCTCTAAACGCGTCAGTACCACTGGCACTGGAGTATGCAGCAAACTGAACATAACTGAAGATAAACAGTAAATTGGTAGTTATCAAAATGACAGAGGATAGCCAAAACTCGCCTGAACAGCGCATCCGCACTGCAGCTTAACTGCATCGAAAGAAGATAAGAATCATACCTGCTGATGCGGTGTCCTGCTATTTATCAACTTGGCACATATATATATAGCATAAGAACCTATACCATCCTCATGCTTCTAAAGGTTGTTCCAATTAACACGCAATCTATATACCTACCCGTAGTCAAAACCATCCAAAAATTAATTCACTCCACTCACCCACAACTACGAGCATCCCGTCGGCCCCTGGGTATGTATCTTGGGCTCTCTGGGCCCCTTGACTATAATTGTATCTGAGTCCGGAGGAATTTCTGTAATCGTAATCCGAGATCTACACTAAAACTGTAATTCAGCCTGGCGCAAGCGCTCGACAGGTATGCTATAATGTTGATCAAATTTCATATGGGGGAATGTTGTATCCTATCTTTCGTCCTTACTTGGTGGACGGCATGCCACTTGGAGTGACGTATCCTCACCCTCTGGCGGGCGAGTCGACACAGCTATTAACCCTGGGGCGTAAAGGAAGCTCTAAGGTGCCCATAAAACAATCGTGTCTTTACAAATAACAAAATCACATATAACATGTATATTAAATCATAACACGGTTCAGCTCTAACATTCTGTTTTAATCTCTTACTTGAATAAACTGAATCTGATAATGAGCTCCAGATTGACATTCACCGTTTTGGTACAAATTTACTGACTTTTATTCTGAATATGGCATAATAATACAAACATACTTAATACTCGGCTTCTAGAACTTCCTTCTAGAATTTATTCTATTTTACTATACTAGAATTACTAACTTGCCGAAGAAATTGGCTTTACATACCTCGCTGTCGGCTTTCCGCTAACTGGCATAATTCAACCAATATTCAGCTATTTTTTTCCAACTGTATTCACATTCATAGCAATTAGAACTAAATTCATCAATATTCCGGAAGAAAATTCTACTTTGAATATATATATAACCCAAACTTTGGACTTATTGGAAACAACTGAAAACTCGCTATTTCTCGAAGTCCAGATGAGAAATACTCACTTTAGGGCTAGAGTATATTGACACTAATTCTGAGCAATTCCACTTACCATATCTCTATGAGGACGATGGTTCACGAACGAATTTCACGAAACTAACTCCGCAGAATGCTCCTGCCGCTTAATACTTCACTACTTCCAAGAGCAATTGAGTTTGGACCGCATTTAATAGCGTAAACGGAAGGAATTTTGGGGCAACTCTTCGCACTTCTATGTTTTATGGTTTGTTTTATGGAAATTATGGTAATTATCTTTTAAAACCCGAAGTGGGGCTTTATATACTTGGGGATGAACCTCACCTCCGCGGGCACATTGGCCATCGCTGAGGTGAGCCCTCCATGACACGTTGGCCATCGCGGAGGGGTCTCCCAGCCTCCTCTTGCGATGGTTCGACGGGCGCTTGTCCGGTATTTCCCTGGGCCTTTTCTACATATGTGGCATTCTAAAACTCTTAACCAACATGCGAATAGGCCATCTAAATATCAAGAATTTGTTGGGTAACAATGATTGTAATTGCATGAATTCTTTTAGTTTGAGTTTTTAATTGTTGATTTTATCGCATATTTTTCATTATTATTTTTTTAATGCTTGATCACCATGAACACAAACTCGTTAAGCTTAGGTAAAAGCAATAAAAGAGTAAATCCCTAGGATAGAACACAATATTGTAGGAAGGTTCTTATCTTTATGATAGGATTCGCGCTTAGGACAGAAATTATACCTAATTTTCCTTGCTTGGTTACTAAAACGGGGTGAGCTAGACACCGACTTAGAATTGTGACATCACCGCTAGTAGAAGTAGTTGTGAAGTTAAGTCAAGTTTAAAATGATTGAGGTATGGAAGTCCATAATCAAGGGAAAGAAACTCCGTAACCACATCCACATAGTTAAACAATGAATTAGGACGTCAGCACTCGCTCAACAATGTAGGTGTGAGATTATTGTCAGGTTTAGAGGATTGAAAGACTATGAACATCACATTTTAATTATGTGAGACAACAACTGAAGTTTTAATACTTGAACCACTGTGAATTGTAGCATTGCATGACTATCAAGCCTTAAATCTAGTTGCTTCTTGTATTATTTCTCAATTATTTTGTGATCACCCCTAGACTTAATTAGAATTTTTTGAAAAGTTCTACAATCAAAACTTCTGTGAATATTAAATTAACACTGAACATGATAATTCATTGAATTAGTCTAGTCCCCGTGGGTTTGACATCCGGCTCAAAAAGGGTCACCGCATACTTGTGTGGTCGCAGGCGCCTGGGCACAGCTGAAGTTTTTGCGTCGTTGCTCGGACCGAAAAATTGGTGAATTTCTTGTTTCCGTGTTGATGTAAAATTTTCTAAGTGTTAAAAAAACATTATCTTTAGATTTTTTTTATTTTTGTTTTGAGTTTGATACTCTTCTTGACATGACATCATGGAACACAAATAGGTTGAATGGTGATACTCATATTTTGTTGAGTCTTTTCTGAATTTTGGAGGACCCTACTTGTGGCAAAACTATCACACTTGCAGTATATGTGGTTGTCAGGATGGCCATTGGAATGGTTGTCCAAATTCATATGCCCCTCCCCCAAGACCCTACTATGATCCTTCTGTTGTTTTGATGAGTATAGGAATGATGAAAAGGAGGACTTGGAACACCAAGCTAAGATAGAAAACATGTTAAAACAGGTCCTTGAGCAGATGGAAGTAATGGGGTTTCAGACTAAGGAAAATGGAGAGGCCCTAAAAATGATAAGCCCCAAGTTCACAAAGTTGATGACTGAGGCTGAAGATTGCATTGAATCGCAAGTAATGGCTTTAGCCAATACTCAAGAGGGACTGCAAACGGAAGAAAATGGTGAGTTCTTGGAACAAGCTCAGCAGTTAGAAGCTCCTGAGAGTCTCCGTGATGGTCTCACACATATGGCCAATCCATTCATGAAAGGAGAGATAGAGTTCCAACCATTTGAAATTCATGTGGAGTCATATGTTGATGTGGAGAAGGTGTACACAGGTAAGGAGGCCAAGCACAATGCATTTTCAGAGTTGAGGTGTATTGTACCCCACTCGAAGCATTTCTCGACATTAAGTTTGTTTGACAACTTATAAATAGTCTTCTAAGCTTGTAGAGAAAGGTCTAGAGGAGGAACAAGCCCCGTATATTCTGAAAATTGTTGATTTCGAGAGACAAACTGACTTCACTTATGTAAGGGCCAATAAGTGCCAGAGGCAACATCTACTGCTTGGTCCATTCATTTTTTCTCCACCACCCCTAGAGCATAAGAGAAACTGGAGAAGAAATTAGGGGTGAGATTCATATCCTCAAAGTGGAGGAAAAAGTGGTGAAATTTGATGCATCGTGCCGAGACATAAAATCAGGCACTACTTGGGAGGCAACCTAAGGGTACCATAGGTACAAGTTTATTTTCCTTTTTTTTTATTTTATTTATTTTCACCTTGTTGTTGTGGTGGTGGTGATTTAAGCATAGATTGAGGGGAAGTCTGAGTACCCTTAGAAGAGGAAGCTAAGGAGCATGAAAGAAGATGCGTGTGGGGTTGATTACCCACTTGTGCAAAAATGAAAGAAAACATGTTGTTAGCTAGGCCTAGAGGCCTCAGGGATTATTTCTCACTCTTTTTGTATGCTAATTTGATGCTTTTGGGACATAGCATGATTTAAGTGTGGGGTGAGGAAAATTTCAAAATTTTGTGCTTAATGATTTGGGGTGGAGTTAGTGCTTGATATGGTAGTGGTTTGATAAAATATTTTGAGTTAAGCACGGTTCACTCACCCGTTGGTTTTTCTTTTCGGTTCTTTTCCAACGAGGGGAACTTTGAACCGATGAATAAAATTTTTCTTTGTCTATATAAAGCTGTTTTTAGACATAGTTAGGGATTTTTCCCGACGATGGATGGATGACGACTGTATTGAGGGAAAATTAGTCAATAGGTTTTTCTTTTTGAACCCTTAGCTGATTGATGGCTTCATGTTATTGTTATGTGTTATACATGATTGTGAGATGCGGGTGTTGTAAATTTTGAAGCATGTTTAGCAATTGTATAACTCTATTTGAGACATTGAGGCTCTTGAATGTGACTCTATGTGCTTAAAGCTTAATTCTGAATTCTTGTGATTAGCTGAGTTAAGAGTCTGCTGAATTTGTCTTGAATTAAGCATGTGTTGTGAGTGTAAGGTTTTTGAATATTCCATGCTATTATGTAGTGTCTAGAACTTTTCTGATGTATATACAAAATGAAAGGAGGGATGTCGATTGTAGGAGATGATTTTGGCATTTCTTTAAATGAGCCTAAACATTATTCTTCGCTTTACCTACCTTGAATATATGATCCTAGTTAGCCCCATTGAGCCTTAAGCCTATTCTTTGATGGCTACAACATGAGCTTAATCCTTTCTTTTCAATAGCCTTGAAGTTGATCCAAAACTCCTAAGCGCTTGAGTGAAAAATCCAAAAGAGTAAAGGAGTGAGAATCATGAAAAAGAAGGAAAAATAATGGTTATGGGGGTTGAGAAAAATATTAGAGGTGCAGTTGTTTTAAAATGCATGAGTATTGGTAGGGAGTAAGAGAACTAAAGAATGAAAAAGTTGCTTAAGTACTCCTTACTAATAAGCTAAGTGTGCTTAAAGAAATGGGGAAACAAAAGAGAAAATTTATGAGTGAAAAGAATAAAGGTGAAGTAAGAGAAGAGATGTCCGTAATGAAAGTATGATGTATTAAAAGCGCTTGGGGAATATAGCCACTATTACTGGCTAGAATAGTACCTACCCGTCCCTTAGCTTACATCACAACCTGATAAGTCTTACTTGATCTTACTTTCAAACATTCCTAAATTAGCGGCGTAATATACTAAAGGTAAGCTTATGGGTCAATACATGATGCATGTGAATTCTTTGTGAGAATGAGTTGAATTCTTATTCATATACCCATACATGTTATAATTGGAAAACTTATGAGTGAAAAATGGGTATCTCTCTTGTTGTGAGGGCACATGTTCGAGAAAAAATAGAATTCATGTTGGACTTCTTGATTAGCTAATGTGCATGAGTTTTTTGTGGTTGTAGAGTCGATTCTTGAGGCTAGGAGGTCTTAACTTGGTTGTTTTGGATTGGAATTGTGTTATATATTATACATATAACATGATTTATTTGAACTTTCCATCTAAATCAGTCATTGTAGACTTAATTTGAGTCATCTTGCGTTAACTGGTAATGTCTGAGTCTTCCTTGTGAATGAGATGTAAAGGATTTGTTCGAGGATGAACAAGGCTTTAAGTGAGGGATTGTGATCTTGAGAATATTTAGACGCCCAAGTACTATTTTATACCAATTTTATATCCATGTTTGTACCTTAATTTAAGAATAATCTCATGTATTTTGTGTAATTTGTGGCCATGGATTAACAAATATGATTAGCTCTCTTTGTAGGTTGAAAGTGCCAATGTATGAAGCTCAATGTGAATATAATGGTCTTAATCTTGAAGATAAATGTTAAGGGACGGATTATGGATGGTGAGAGAAGATAAAAAGGATATTTGGAGTCAACTCCGTGCCACGGAGAAGCATTGGGGCGTTCAATAACGTGCCACAGAGAAAAGAATTAATTTATATGAGCAGGGCTGCCAATCAGTGAGCATCCGCAATAGCAGAGTGTCACGGAGGCAAATCTCTGCGATAGCCAATGTGTCACGGAGGCAAATCTCTGCGATAACCAGCGTGACACGAAGCTATTTCACCACAGACCAAATTTTGCATTTTTTCAACTTATTATAAATTGAACCCTTAGCTTCTAATTTCATTATCACGAAAGTATTTTGAGAACACCGGAAAGGAGCGAAGGGAGAAGTGAAAAACTCTACCTAGGGTTCATTATTTTTCATTTTCTTTTAACTACTCATGTAAGTATATTACTCTAATCATGTTTTTAAGTATTTGTACGAACATGAGTGGCTAAAACCCTTCCTCTAGGGTTGAGGCCACATGATATGATTGTAATTGCATGAATTATTCTTTGCTTTGAGTTTTTAGTTTTGGTTTATCTTACATTCTTCATTATTGTTGTTTTTATGCTTGATCACCATGAAAACAAACTTGTTAAGCTTAGGTAAAAGCTCGAAAGAGTAGCCCTATGCTAGAACACAATATTGTAGGGAGCAAGTTCTTATCTTTATGATAGGATTCGCGGTTAGGATAGAAATTATACCTAATTTGCCTTGCTTGGTTACTAAAACGGGATGAGCTAGACACCGACTTAGAATTGTCACATCACCGCTCGTAGAAGTAGTTGTGAAGCTAAGTCAGGTTTAAATGATTAGAGGTACGAAAGTCCATAATCAAGGGTACAAACTCTGTAAATCACATCCACATAGTTAAATTGCTCACAAATTAGGACATCACATTCCCGCTCAATGATGTAGGTGTGAGACTAGTTTGTCCTGTTTAGAGGCTCGAAATACCATGAACATCGCATTTTAATTATGTGAGACAACAACTGAAGTTTTCATACTGGAACCATTGTGAATTGTAGCATTGCATGAGTATCAGGCCTTAACTCTAGTTGCTTCTTGTATTATTTCTTGAATATTTTGTGATCACCCCTGGACTTAATTAGAATTTTTCAAAATTTCTACAATCCACACTTTTGAAGATTAAACTGACACTCGAACTTGATAATTCACTGAATTAGTCCAGTCCCTGTGGGTTCGACATCCGACTCTAAAAAAGGTCCACTGTATTACTTGTATGACCGTGTGCGCTTGCGCGTGCATTGAGGTGCAGCAATTGCGTGGTGATAATCATCTAAGTAGGGGATCAACTATTTAGGTGAAGTTAACTTACCGATATTACATGTTAAACACCTAAACAAATCACTAGTATAAAACGTCTTGTGGTTATGAAGTCATGGGGAATGCAATCCTAGTCAATTCACTCTTTGAATACAATCAATTTAAAATCAAGGATCTACTCATTTCTCTCTACTATTTTTCATTATTTCTTGTTACAATTTCCCTCCTAGGAAATAAGTAAGCCAATAGTAGTAGCTAAACGCATTAACTGAGGTCCTCACCATATTTCTCGTGGGATTCAACCCGAACCTTGGTTGGGTTATATATTTGAACATCTACCGCTTTATATCCATTACAAGGTGTAATTTGGGCGACATCAAAAGGTTGGCATATCTCAAGAAAATTTTGAAGATGGCAATTTGCATCTTCACTTGGCTAACCTCCGAAGTTTCCTTTCATTTGTAGCAAGTGTAACATTGTGCTGGTCACATGGAACACCGCATCCCCTACTGTGGGTGGTAGGCGAATGGCACCTGCTATGTCTGGAATCATGGGGTCATCATCCTCATAGTCCATATAACCATCCACGGAACCTTCTTGAGATTGTTCGCCAATATCAGTCATCCTATAAAGGTATCCAAAAACAACAATAATTGTAAAATAAAACACAAGATGCTAAATTAATTTAACTCAACAATCAACTAGGAGCTATCTAACACCATTCCCCAGCAACGATGCTATTTTTGATAACGTCCAAATTCACTCCTCGTAAAGAGAGAGTGTAAACGGTCATTAGCAAAAAAAATATACC
This sequence comes from Datura stramonium, assembly GCA_018107945.1. Lineage (NCBI taxonomy): Eukaryota > Viridiplantae > Streptophyta > Magnoliopsida > Solanales > Solanaceae > Datura > Datura stramonium. Next base: position 271,067 of record JACEIK010000076.1, on the reverse strand, counting down.
CGACGAGTGTCGGGGTCGAATCCCACACAGAACAGTACTTAGATGGCACGAAAGTTGTCTATCAGGTCAAACTAAGAAGCATAATTATATTGAAAACAAACAAATAAAAATTTGGTGATTCAAAAGATTACAATTAAAATGTAAAAACAATTGTTGATCTATCAACAAGATTACCAACTTGAATTAACAAAAAGTGAGCAAGAGCTAGGGGTGTGCTTTTGAATGGGGCTTCAATTAGATTGGAATTGACTAGACAATTGAATTATTACTCATAAATATAAGTAATCATGGACGAGGTGGCACCCAATGTTTCTCAACCACTAGGGTGTCTTTTGCCTTGTGTTTTCTCAAACTTCAAGGTCCCAAACAATATAGCCATTAAGACTTAGGTCAGACTTAGCTATTTCTAACCTCAAATCTCTCATAGGTGAATGATAATAGGTTTTAGCTATCTCTAGCCTAACCCCACACACAACATTGCTTTATCACCCATACTCAATTTCCCTTTTTCAAGCAAAAATAGAGTAAGTAAACATCACCCACATTTGCAACTATGAGTAATTTAATTATAAATTGGGAGAGAACAACATATTTATATTAAATGAGTAACTCTAAGATTAATCTAGCAACACTCAATCTAATTTAACCCCAATTCATGCACACACCTAACAAAGATATTTAGCTACTCATTGATGAGAAATACGAAATTAAATCAACAATTAAAATCATGACATTCATCATCAAGAGTTAAATTCAAGCTCACAATTGTCTTCAATGGAGGTTGTTTACCTTGAAGAAGAAGAAGAAAAAGCTACTCAATATTCTATCTCTCTTAAACTTTCTACTCTCTACAAATCTGGAGGGAATGATATGGTACTTTCTCGAGAATGTACAAAAATAGGTCAAAATGCTCCTAAAATTTTGTGTTGGATGATTTTTCCTTTTTATAGGTCGTGTCACTTGTGAGTCACCGGCGTTCGGTTGGTGCCCATCCGTGGATCACCGCTAAGTCGCAAGTGCGAGGCAATGAACTTGGGTCCAACTGGCTGGCACCGGCGGTTCGCAGGTGTTGACCCGCGTTCCACCGATGCACCTTCCACTCTGGCCAGTAAGCTCCTGCGTTTCAGCAGGCGTTTTTCCGGCTCCATTCGGTGGAGTGCCAATCCCATCCGGTCAAGCTTCAGTCCTCTTCTTTAATTTCATGCTTTTGCCCAAGTTCTTGCTTTCTCTCCTTAAATTAAATACTTGCAAAAACTAAAGAGAAAGAGCATAAAATCATCTCAAATGACCAAAAAACTAAGCAAAAATTTCATGTTTAAAAGCCTAATGAGTTGGTAAATTGCCAACTCATCAGTAAGTTTCATGTGATTTATATGTACATACATAAGTTCTTCATTTCATATAGCTTCATGCATGTCAAAATTCCATGTCATATGTGTTACACCAGTAAGATTCCGATATCTAGATGACTGTCTCGCACATTGGTTAAGTATGGCCAGTCACACGTACTAGGAAAGGCCGGAAAAGATCGGACAAAATCTTGTCGAACCATCGCGGAAGGGCGCAGGCGAGCCTCCGCGATGGCGGCCAGGTGTCGGGAGGCGGGGCCACGCGTTAGCTGTGACACGTTGGGCACTGTCAGGCCCAAGTATATAAAGCCCCACTTCGGTTTATTTGTGATATAAACTTAAGATAATTTCCGAAACCATGAGAAACGAAGACAAAGGAGAGAATAAATAATCGACAGTTAAAAACACTTAAGCGTAGTCTAAACTCAAATTAACCTCGAATGCCGAGGTATTTAGCGGCGGAGGAGGCGTTCCTACGGATTTTGTTTCGCCGAAATCTGGCCCGACCCAGTCGTCGACTAGGACTAAGGTAAGTAAATTGCTCAAACTAGTGTCCTAATAATGTCCTAGGCTGTAGTGAATACTTCTCCCTTAAGACTTATTTTGAAAAATTGCAAGTTTTCGACCGTCTTTCGATAAGCCTAAGTTTAGGCTATAATTATATCGAGAGTGACGTCGTCCTTGAGTGCGTTGTATTTAGTCTTGAGTGATGTCTATGAATGCGGTTGGGATAAATAGATGCGCCAGGAGCCTCGTCAGAGTTGTCGGATAACTCGAGTTAAGGTATGTGAAGTAGTTCTTCGGCAAGTTAGTAAGCTTATTTGTGTGAATCATAGTAAGCTCAGTATTTGAAACTCTCGGAGTTGAATGTTGAGTATTGAGTAAGTTTAGTAAATTCGGTTTTGCGTTGTCGTATCGTATTGAGTACGAGTTAGTAAAGCATGCGCCAAGGCGGGTTAGCATTCAGTTCGGTATAGCCTATTTATTGATTACTTAAGCATGTTGTAGAATAAAAAAAAGAAATAGATTTTCATAATAAAAGCTAGTAAAGTAACATGAGATAGACAGACAATATTATGGCTACGAGACTAGCCATTGACGATTTTTATGGCTACGGGCCAGCCCATTCGAATGAGATAGTATCCACATGCAGATTAGCCAACGTTAAAGAAAGATTTGAATCGGTATAATCGGTAAAGAATCGGTTTATCTGAGGAAGAGATCGGTAAATCAGTTCCGGATAGTGCTTTTTAGTTATACATGCTTACTTTGTTATATGTGCTATTTTTCTTGTTGAGACTTGTTGTGGCGTGAGGGCCCCTTATTGGCGTCCTCGCCTTTGGATTGATGTCGTGTCTCCAACGCGTGGTGGGTTTACATCACTTCGAGGGTGGAATCACGTCCCGGCGGGCGAAGATGGGATGAAGCTTTCCCTGCGACGATCTGGCTTTATAGTTATCTCCTGTTGACTTGTTCCAGAACGAGTGCGGCCTCAGGTTTCAAATAGCCTGTTGAAGTTAGAGACCAGACCCTATATGTTATAGTACGTACGGGAATCCTCGGACAAGCAGTTATTTGCTCGGAGCTATGGCCGGCCGGAGACCGCCAGGTAGAGGAGCTCGGGTGAACGGATGAGTGGAGTGACTTATTTTTGGCGAGTTTTGACCGGGTAGGGGTATATATGTGTTTGCTTTCTTGGTGCCATCCAAACATGGGGGTTCGTATTGGCTCTTGCTTGCTAATTGTATATCTATTTATGTGCTATATCCTAGCTACTAGGCAATGATAAAGTCGCGTCTATAGGTACGCCTCATGCTCCGGTCTGAAAGCATGATTCGGTTCTTACGGCTTCTTACAGATTCGGTTATTTCTTGCTATTCTGACTTTGCTAGTTATGCTATCTATATTGATTGTTTCGGTTATATTATTTCGGTTGCTTTGCATACTCGGTACCGGTGGGCTTGCGCCTAGTGGAAATGTTGCATTGCTACTGCGGTACTCATAGGCGAGGAGCGATCCCTCGTGATTCCGGCCCGGCTATAGAGTCGTCGGCTCCTGTCATCGGTCGATTTCTAGAGGTGTATCTCTTTTCCTTTTGATGTACCGGTATGGGTAGGTCGGGGCCACTGTCCGTCATTTCCATTATTCTTCATGGGAGCTTACTTGATTGTATATATTATATCCACAATTGATTGGCCGTCGTGTGAGAGCCGTGCGGTTGTGTAAGCATTTAGTATTTCTGTTCTATGTTGGTCGTGTGGGCCATTGTTTGATAGTAGTGGTGACCTTGCCGGTCACTTAGCTTTCTAGTATTTCCTTGTTGAGTCTCAGAAGACCCAGACAACGTAGTGGGCAATAAACATAGGTTCTGGTTAGTATGTTTTAAGTTATTTGTTTTTTTTGTTAAAACACGGTGGCTATAGGCCGAGATAGCCGAGAGGTTGTGTTTACGATGCGTTATATAGCCCTTTGTTTCCAAGAACCTAAGATAGAGCTAGCCGGGCACCGGTGTGCCTCGGCCACGGATTAGTAGTCGAGTCCTTCTAGAGACGCAGGGTGCCGATCCTTACCCCAAAAGACGGGCGTGTGACAAACTTAGTATCGAGAAGGCGGTCGTGTCAGGAGAGTGCAAAGTCGTGCTAAGTAGAATTGTCTATGGATGTGTTGCACCACGTACTATGGGAGGAGGCTGCAAGGCATGATAGGATGGTTACTCTTCTTTCTCGGTCGGTTGTGCTATAGAGCGGTATAGTATAGGGTTGAGTCCCTAAAACTTATTATATTCTTTGTCTATAGATAAGAATGGCGGATCAGTGACACCCTTGCCGTGAGAAGACTGGAACACAACAGCGGGAGAAGGCACTAGAAGGATGCCTCGGATTCGGAGGAGTCGGCCGTCCCGAGGAACGACATAGAGGCTTCGTCACGGCCCGTCTTGCGGTCCCACTCACGTCGGGAGAGGTTGGGCACTGCAGCCGATGGCTCACGTGCCTTCGCCATCGAGATCCGGGAGTTCGTAGCGCGTAGTTATGATGCTTCCACGAGATGATGGCATACGGCGCTAGTTAGCGCCACTATGCGACAAGTCTCAGGTGGAGTCGGGCGGTTCAGTCAGAATTTTAGCCTTGGGTCCCCCCACGGTTCACGAGGAGTAATCAGGCTGGAGGGCCTCAGGACTTTTCTAGATCGAATGCGGATATTAGAGTTATGCATGTGACCCCTTCATAGTACGGTAGTGCGGTGTTAGGTTACGGGATATAGCTATACTATGGTACGAGAGTTGGGAAAGGTCTCGAGGGAGAGATGTTACCCCTCAGACCTGGACCGACTTCTCGAGCCTTCCTAGACCATTATTTGCCACGAGATATTCGGCAGGCCCGGATGGATCGGTTGCATCTAGAGCGGGGGCGAGGAGCGTACGTATAGCTGTGATTTGACTCCTTAGCCCGTTTTGCTCGACATTTGTTGATACTATGCCGGCAAGAGTTGCAGTTTGTATGAGCCACGAATCCGAAATATATTGAGGCATGTATTACGGCGTTACGAGGATATGGATATCGCACAGTACGGGCCTTTGCTCGGGCCATTGAGGGTCTTGGAAGCGGCGGCAACGAGTAGTAGACAGACCGAGTCGGGAGCACGGCGCCGCGAGAGATGGATCGGACGGATGCGGGGGGGTTCGAGAGGACCCAGGCCTCGACTATCGGATAGACCCCTAGACCCCCACCTCCACCACGGCGGCGCGGTAGATATGCCCATAGAGGGCGATTTAGAGCCCAGTGGCGGAGTTCGGGCGGTAGATTTCACTTGCTTGAGAGAAAGGGGAGAGCGGAAAACGATTTGCACCCTCACCCTGCCCTTATTGCAATCGGCCACACTGCGGAGCTTGTAAATATGGCTCCTCTGGGTGTTATATTTGCGGACAAGAGGGGCCTTCCGGATGAGAGATTGTCAGGCCCGGAGGTCGGGGGGGTAGAGACAGGTCGGGACGGGGATCGGCAAGGCCACGAACTCCAGTGACCTCGGCGGGGCGTGGGCCTTCGGGCTCGATAGGCGGGGCGGAGTAGATCGGGAGCCTCCGGTTCGGTACGGGCTGGCAGAGTACTTATGCACTACCGGGGGCATGACTCAGGCGTCTCGGATGTAATGCCCAGTACGATGACTATACGTGCATGCCACCTTGTATTGATTGATCCGGGATCCCTCTGTCATATATTTACCCCCATTTGTACAGTTCAATATTGCACGAGTATTACGACTGACCCTTTTCGGTATCCACGCCCCGTGGTGACTCAATTGTAGCTAGCAATTCACCCAGGGGTGTACGGTAGGGTTCTTTGACCGCCGGACTACAGTAGATGCTGGTAGAGCTAGAAATGATAGACTTCGATGCCTGTGGGTATGGATTGGCTAGTGTCGTGCTATGTGATGTAGAGATGTTACTTGGACCAAGACGGTCGATTCACTTTCTAGAGAGGCGGTGCGGGAAGTGGAAAGGCGGCACGGCCTACGCCAAAAAAGGTAGGTTTATTTCCTACCTTGGGCCGAGAAATTGATAACGAGGATGTATTTACCACCTAGTCGAGTTCGGGATGTGCAGCGGGAATCTCAGACATTCTAGTCTGTCACGTGGTGACGAGTTCCTGATGTGTTTCGAGATGAGTTACCTAGTATTCCCCTAGAGTGGGAAATAGATTTTGCTATTGATTTGTTACGAACCTCAGGCGATATCAATTCCTCCCTATCGAATGGCTCACTGCTTGAACTCGAGAGAATTAAGGCTTGTTTGAAAGATTGTTAGACAAAGGTTTCATCGGGTTGAGTACTTCACCATGGGGTGCGGTTCTATTTGTGAGGAAGAAGGATGCTCCTCCGTATGTATAGACTATGCGGTTGAATAAAGTTACAGTGAAGAACAAGTACCCGCTTCCCGGAATAGATGACTTATTTGATCGGTTACAAGGAGCCGAGATACTTTTCTAAGATTGACTTGCGATCGGATATCATCGGGTTCGAGTACGTGAAAGAGATATTCTAAAATGGCGTTCGAGCCGATATGGACACTTTGAATTTTTGGTCATGTCCTTTGGGTTAGCGAATGCCCGGCCAATATTCATGGACACGATGAGCAGTATTTTCGGAATATACACAGACACATTCGTGATAGTGTTTATTATTGAAGCATTACAGTGTTCCTTTCAGAAACGAATCACAGACCATTTGCGAGCCGATGCTCGAGATCCTCGGGGACATGATTATGTGCTAAGTTTTCCAAGTGTGAATTAAGCAGAAATTGACAGCCTTCTTAGGGGCACATTGTGTCGATGTTGGTATACGGGTTGACACGAGAAAACAAGACGTCAAATCATGGCCTAGGCCTACCACTCGTGATCAGTGCTTTCTAGGATTAAACGAGGGCTATTACAGGAGTTTGTTGAAGGGTTCTCGACTAGAGCGGCACCTCTGTGGCGCGCGAAGCGGCAAAGTTTCGGTGGGCGAGGCATGCGAGCGAGAGCTTCCAAGAAGCTGAAAGATAGATTGACCTCATGATGTTGGCTTTGCGGAAGGTACGAAGGTTGTCGGTATATTGCGACACATCGGGCGTCGGGATGGGTTGTGTGTTGATGTCGGCATGGTAAAGTGATTGCATATGCTTCTAGGCGGTGAGAGCCTGAGAAGAACTACCTACCGCGACTGCAGGTTAGAAGTAGTGATCCACGCCTTGAAAATGTGGAGACATTATTTGTATGGTGTCCATGTGAATATTTTCACAGTCACAAACTTACGTATATCTTCACTCGAGAGGATTGAATGCACGGCAGCGTCATTAGTTGGGAGGCCACTAAAAGATTACGCGTGGATATTACATGCCACTAGGGAAGGCTAATGTTGTGGCGGATGCTCTGGTCGTAAGTCATGGGGAGTTTGGCGTATTTGCGGCCGGCCGGCGGGAATTGGTCGAGGAGAGACATCGATTAGCTAGCCTAGCCGTTGTGTAGCGAAACGAGAGGACAATGAAGCGTGCGAGAACACACATTGTCATCACTTAGTTGTGAGAGTAAGGCGGCAATATGAAAAGATCGACACGATCCGAAGCAAAGATTACATTCGCGGGGGAAAGAGCGATTTCTTCGGTGAGAGGATGGAGTCTTTGCGTTGTAAAGGCCAGATACATGTGTTCCCAATGTTTCGAGGCCTCCACCGACAAATTATGAACGAGGTACATTGCGCCAGCTATTCCCACTCCACCCAGGCGCGACAAAGATGTATCATGATATCAAAGAAAACTACGGTGGCGGTATGAAAAGAGAGTCTTGAATTTGCCTTGAGTCCACTTAACGGGTGAAACGGAGACATCGAAACCGGGCGGTTTGACTCGGGACATAGTTGTGTCTCTTTGGAAGTGGGAAGCCGGTAAATATGGATTTTGGCGGATTACCGTACTAAACATAGACATGACTACATGTAGGTGATAGTTGACAGATTGACCAAATCAACTCATTTCTGCCCGATTGAGAACTACGCTACCGATAGAAGATTATGTTGAGTTGTATATCAGAAATAGTTGGGTGCGGAGTACAGTTATCCATTATTTGAGGCAGAGGAGCACGAGTTTACGGCTAGATTTTGGCCGGTCGTTTAGGAGAAGTGCAGGTACGTAGATTAATTTGAGTCGCATTCCACCCTCCTCTGAGATGGACAGTGACAGCACCCGTTCGGGCGCTGAAGATATGTTGCGGCGTGTGTACTGGACTTTGGTGGTAAATTGGATGAGCATTTACCTCTAATCATTTGCTTATAATATGACTATCCCACTGGCTATTCATATGGCGCCTTTCGAGGCTTTATCTGTGAAATCTGGTCGCCCGGTTGGTGGTTTCAAATAGGAGAATCGCGCGTTGATTGGGCGGACATTGTTGGCGGTCGAGAGGGAAAGTAAAACATGGAGAAGCGCTTTGTGTGCCTGAGTCGCCGAAATCATATGCGGATGTACGGCGCGGGAATTTTGGAGTTCGGTGTGAATGGTAGGTATTTTTAAATGTCTCAGATGAAAGGGGTGATGAGATTCGGCAAGAAAGGTAAGCTGGCCCAAGGTTTTGTCGGACCACCGCTAGACCAAATCGAAGAATAGGCCAAGTGGCGTATGAGTTGAACTTGCCGTCCCGGAATTAGAATGCTGTTCATCCACGATCTTTCATATCATACTAAAGAAATGCTTAGGAGACCACTCAAGCAGTCGATCCAGGATATCAGTTCTGAGCGCTCTGGTTCATTAGCTATCTGACAGAGCAGTTCGCGAGATTAAGAACTAAAGATATTGCGTCTGTCAAAGTATTAGCAGGCATTAACGCGAGGCAGGAAGGGAAATGGCCGTGGGAGGAGGCAGGGAAGATATGGCTAGATGTCTCCACTTATTCCAGCCTAGTCCGGGCGACGGTATGTCCAGGTATTATTTATGCGGCACATATAGTTCTATATGTATATTAGGGAAAGATTGATGTCTAAGGCATCCAGTGAACATTATAGTATTGTGTGGAGACTGTATTGGACTTTCTGCATTTCGGGTTTTGGGATGAGTCAGGTATTACGGAAACTGCGTACTGCTAAGTAGTAAGTTAGAATAAGTTGAGAAGTCTACAGATAGTAGTTTTTCAGTTCGAGACGAATGTTCTTAAGGGGAGAATGTTACACCCGTGAAGATTTCTGACATCTAGATGGCCTATTCGCACGTTCGTTAAGTATATTTGAAAGTCACACGTGCTAGAAAAGGCCGGAAAAGATCGGACGAAAATCTGTCGAACCGTCGCGGAAGGAGCCGGCGAGCCCCTCGCGATGGCCGTGTCCCACGAAGGCGAGACACCGCGTTGGCTCCATGACGCGTTGGGCACATTGAGCCAAAGTATATAAAGCCCCACTTTGGTTTTATTGTGATATAAACTTAAGATAATTTCGGCTTAGTGAAACGGAGAGAGACGAAGGAAGGGAATAAATAATCGTTTGATTACAACTGCAAACGTAGTCTAAACTCAAATTAACCTGAGTGCAGGGTATTTGCGTGAGGAGCATTCCTCACGGTTTGTTTTCGCGAGAATACGGCCAGACGAATCGTCGAGCTCACGGGACTAAGGTAAGTAAATTGCTCCAAACTAGTGTACATGTTCTCACACAGGCGCCAAATTAGATAGCATTCTCCCTTACGGACTTACGAAAAATAGCAAGTTTTCGACCGTCTTTAAAATGTAAGCCTGAGTTTGAAGCTATAATTATATCGAAAGTAGCGTCGTCCTTGAATAACGTTGTATTTAGTGCTAATTGATGTCTACATGAATGCGTTGGGATAAATAGGTAGATCTTGGCCAGAGCCTCGTCATTTGTTGGATAACTCGAGGTTAAGGTATGTGAAGTAGTTTCTTGACAAGTTAATGAGCCTTATTGTGAATCATAGTAAACTCAGTGTTGAAACTCTCGGAGTTGAATGTTGAGTATTGAGTAGTTTAGTAAATCGGTTTTAGTTGTCGTATCGTATTGGTCAGAAAGTTAGTAAAGCATCACTTAAAAGGCAGTTAATTCAGTCGGTATAGCTATTGTATGATTAGCAAGCATGTTGTAGAATAAAAAAATAGATTTTCAGAATAAAAGCTAGTAAAGTAAAATCGGAAAGACCGAGACGGTTTTATGGCTACGGACTAGCCTTTCAGACAGTTTTATGGCTACGAGACTAGCCATTCGGACGCGGATGGTATCACGGCTACGAGATTAGCCCAGTTAAAGAAGATTTCGGGTCGGTATAACCGGTAAAGAATCGGTTGTACGAAGAGATCGAGAATAAGAAATCGGATTCCGGATAGTCTTTTCGGTTATACATACTTGCTATTTATATGTGCTATTTGCTTGTTGAGACTTGTTGTGGCGTGAGGGTCCCTTATTGAGCGTCCTCGCCAGCCCTGAGTTGCTAATCGTGTCGCCCGCGAGCGGGTGAGTTTACGTCACTCAGAAGTGTGTGCAATCCCCATCTTGGACCCGAAGATGGGATGAAGCTTTCCCATAGCGGCATGATCGGCTTTACGGTTTATCTCCCTGTTGACTTGTTACGGGAGCGAGTGCAACTAGTTTCGGATAGCCACGTTGAGTTCAGGGGGCCGGACCCTATGCATTACGGTGCATGCGGAGTCGTGCGGACTCGGACACGGTTATTTATATCGAGTCTATGGCCGTAGGAGACCCGGGGCGGTAGAGGAGCTCCGGGTGAACGGATGAGTGGAGTGACTTATTTTAGCGAGGTTTTGACCGGGTAGGGGTATATGGGTGTTGCTTGCTTGGTGCCATGTCCAGCTTAACATAGAGTTGGTATTGGCTCTGCTTGCTAATTGTATATCTATTTATGTGCTATATCCTAGCTACTAGACAGCGGTAGTCGCGTCTACAGGCCACGCCTCCGCCTTGCTCGGTCTGCTGATTTAGTTCTTACCGGCTTATTGATTAATTTATTTCTTGCTATACGGCTTTGCTAGTTATGCTATCTATATTCGGTTGTTTTAAGTTATATTATTTCAGTTGCTTTGCATACTGTTTGTGATAGCGCGCCTAGTGAAATGTTTGCATTACTTACTGCGGTACTCATAGAGCTGAGGAGGCGATCCTGTGATTTGACCCAGTATAAGTCGTCGACTCACTGTCATCAGGTGATTTCAGTGTAGATCTTTTCCTTTTGATGTACGGTATGGGCAGGTCGGGGCCACCCATCTCGATCATTTCCATTGTTACTCATAGAGGCTTGCGGTGCCTGTTGCTGTATCTGTGGTCGGTTAGTAGGTACGTGTGAGGTCGTGCGGTTATTGTAGTTATTTTAGTATTTATGTTCTTATGTTGGCTAGTGTGAGGCTATAGTTTTGATAGTAGTGGTGACCTTAGCGGTCACGTAGCTTTCCGATATTTTCTTGTTGAGTCCTCGGAAGACTAGACAGGCATGGTGGCCTTGTGTAGGCCGCGTGGGTTCACAGTTGCAGTATGTTCTGATTGGAAATTTGTTTTTTTCTGACAACGAGTGGCGATAGGCCCCGGATGGCCGAAGAGTGTGTTCTGACATTATATATCCACTGTTTCCAGGGAACTTACAGGAATAGAGCTAGCCGAGGCACGGATGTGCCTCGGCCTGATTAGTCAGGGTCCTTCTAGCGCACGGAGTGCCGGTCATACCCCCAGGCGGGCGTGACAATATATTACATGCTCCAAATAGGTTTTCATTGATATTATCTATTGTGTCATGCCTTCATATGGTCTTATATAAAACTAAGCCTTTCATTGAATTTGTTATAATATTTCATTTTGAAGTGTTTGGCTGATACTAAAATGAACCAATCTCTACATGTGATGATCATATCGAAAATGTGCATAATATAGCTCCAACGCTTATAAGCATATGTATTGTATTTCAATGTTTGCAGTTGTATGTATTTATCATAGATTGATATCATGCCTTTGGCATGAGTACACCTAGTTGTTTATAAGTTTCATAAATTCAAATATTCTCATGCACGAGGCCTAGTATGGTCAAGGCCCGTTATGGTTATTCATTTTATATTTTGCCTTTTAATGAGCTAATTTTCATTGAAATATGCTAACAAATTAAAGACGTATCAAAGTACGAGTTCTAAGTATAATCAGCATATAGATCCCAAGATTATAACACTAGACTCGAAAAGAAATAGGCGGAACCTATCGGTGGCCCCTTAAAGTTGGAAGAAACTTTGCTTAGACACATTAACTAAGACTCGTTCATTTTAATGCCTCGTGTAGTGTCCCATTGTTTCATTTTGACACTTTTTTTACAATCAACAAAAAAATGAGAGTATGGCACACTGTGATGATGTGGCAACGAGATATTTCCTCCGTGGATTAGTTATCTGAGTGAATCATGCCTACTCATTTTAATGGCCACATCATCACACACACAAAAATAAATTAAAGAAAAAAAAAGGCTAAAATACATGGCAAAATAACTAATGAATTGATGACACGTTAGCATTTATGCCCAAATAATTATAAAAATAATAAAAATAAATTGACCACGTAAAAGTTTATTTTCAAAAAATGCAGCCCCACCCACCCACCCACCCGATCTTCTTCTCCGTCTTCATTTCTTTGACCAATTTCCAAATACCACCAACCCCCCTCCAAAATGCGTCTTCTCCGCCTCTTTCTTGGCCCATTTGCGAACCACCTTGGCTCCCACACAAATCATTTTCTCCCTCTTCCCTCCTCCTTCCTTCTTCATTCTAAAAGAACAATCACCCACTTTAGAAGAAGAAGAGGAAGTCAAAAATAAATAAGGTGTTTGCCACCCCCACACTTTAGCTATTTTTCTCTTTAAATTTATTTTTTCAAATCACTTTGCTAATCTTTCTTATCAACCTCAACTTAAAATAAAAAATTAGATTTTATTTTCATCGAAAATAATAGAGTTTCGGAAAATTAATGCAGCAACAACGATAACATCATGATGATGACATAAGAAAGATTGCATTGGAGAATAAAACCCAAATTTTAAGCGAGCAAGAAGAATAAGAAGAAGGATGAAATAAAAGTTAAAAAAATTTAAAAAAGTTCGGTCATATAATGGAGATGGGTCAATATGTCTTGTTGGGGGCCAAATTGATGCCACATCGGCTTAAAATGGCTTATGAGTCTTGGTGAGTGAAAAATATACAGCTTGTACAACTATATAAAATGTATCAAAATGACACGGCGGGACCCTACATGGGGTGTCGATGAACAAGTCTTAGTTAAAGTGTCTAATTTAAAGTTGGTGCCAACTTTAAGGTCGCTGTCGATGAGTTCTGCAAAGAATTACATAACTCGCTAGACCTGGGCATAACATGATAATGGTTCCATAGGTCGTTCTAGAGTTCATATGTTAAGTTATTCGGAACATGATGATACTTCATTTGATTCTTACTATATAACATATGTTATCCTGTACGCCTTACATACGAGTACACTTTGTATACATACTCACATCTTTATTATCGTGGGTCTTGCATTTCATGATGTAAGTTTACATGTATAGAGTAGTCGGCCACCCCAGTTAGGCATCGGTTCGGTTATCGGCCATTGTTTGGTGACTTTTCTATACGGATCTCATCTATGTAACTACTTGTTATGCCATATGTACAAATATTTGGGTAGGTGGGGACCTTATTCCGCTAGTATTGCAGTCGTTAGACATTACGCCGGCTTAAAAGCTAGACTATATGATATGTCATAGTATATGCTCAATTGCTATATCAACACTTAACTTTTGTTAAAAATGCATTTGGTAGGATAATGGCCCTTTTTCCCATTGTATACATGTATGTTTAGCGCTTTGTGTTACACCTATTAAGATTCCCGGCACCTGGAAGTGGCCTGACCAGCGCGTTGGTTGTATGCTAAAGCCATACGTGCTAGAGAAAGGCAGAGAATCGGAGAAAACTATCGGACCATCGCGGGAAGGATTGGCGAGCCGCCAGCGTGGCACCATGTCACGGAGGCGGGGGCATTTCGCGGCGGGGAGCATTTTTACGGATTTTGTTTCGCGAAATACGGCGACGAATCGTCGAGCTGGGACTAAGGTAAGTAAATTGCTCCAAACTGGTAATCTATGTGCTCTGAGCGAAGTAAAGTGAATACTTCTCCCTTACGGACCTACGAAAAATAGCAGTTTTTCAAATAGTCTTTCGATAAGCCTAAGTTTAGACGATAATTATATCGAAAGTGACGTTGTCTTCAAAATAGTTTGTATTTAGTACTAATTGACGTGTATATGAATGCGGTTAGGAGAAATATTTGATGCGGCTAAGCCTCGTCGACGTTGGGATAACTCGAGGTTAAGGTATGTAAAGCGATTTCTTCGGTAAGTTGGCGGCTTTAGCCATGTAAATCATAGTAGACTCAGTAATTGAACTCTCGGAGTTGAATGTTGAGTTTTGAGTAAGTTTAGTAAATCTGGTTTGCATTGTCATATTGTACTCGGTTCGAAAGTTAGTAAAGCATGCGCCAAAGGGCAAGTTATGTCAGGATTGATCGGCTATTGTATGATTAGCAAGCATGTTGTAGAATAAAAGAAGCTGATTTTGAATAAAGTTAGTAAAGTAAATCGAATGTTGTGATGTGTATTTCCTGAGACTAGCCATTCGAACAGGTTTATGGCTACGATTAGCCATTCGGACGAGATGAGATATTGGCTACGAATTTGCCATTCGAACGAGATAGTATCTAGCTACGAGATTAGCAGCTTGATTAAATAAAGATTACGAATCAATATAATCTGATGAAATCGGTATAGTACGAGAAAGAGATCGAATAAGAAATCGGATTTAAGATAGTCTTTTCAGTTAGACATGTTTGCTATTTATATGTGCTATTTGTTTGTTGAGACTTGATGTGGCGTGAGGGAGCCTTGCGTATTGAGCGTCCTCGTAGCCTAGGTTGGTAATCGTGTCGCCCGCGGCGGAGTGGGTTTCACGTCACTCCAAGGAGTGGCGTGCGTCCCAGCTTGGACGAAGATGGGATGAAGCTTTCCCAATATCGATCCACGATCGGCCTCTGATGCGAGGCATTACATTGGCTTGATGTCGAGTACTGTCGGTACGGATATTCCTGAGTTGTGTCGGGAATAGATGCGGTCTCTATTACGAATAGCCTGTTGAGTAGTGTCAGAAATAGACCACATACATTACGGATACGATCTGAGGAGTCCCAGGACTACAGAACACGGTTATTTATATCGGGGCTATGGCAGCCAGAGGAGCCGGGGGCGGTGAGGTGCTCCTGGTGAGCGGTTAGTGGAGTGACTTATTTTTATTTTGGTTTTGACTAGGGTGAATTGTATATAGATTGTTGCTTGCATTGCGCCATCCAGCTTATGGAGGTTGGTATTGGCTCTTGCTTGCTACTTGTATATCTATTTATGTGCTATATCTCAGCTCTTAGGCAGTGGCGTCGGCACAGTGCGCCTACTACCTTGCTCCCGATCTGAAAGCTTGAGATTCGAGTTCATATCGGCTTCTTGATTCGAGTTATCTCCCACCCTTATACGGTACTAGTTATGCTATCTATATTCGGTTGTTTTCGATTTGTATTATTCGATTTGCTTTGCATACTCGGTACCGGCCCGATGCGCGCCCGGAAGTCTTTGCGTTACTTGCTGCGGTACTCGCAGAGCGAGGAGCGTCCTGCCGATTCCGGCCCGGCTATTGAGTCATCGGCTCTGTCATCGGAGTGCGATTTCGGAGGGTGTAGCTCTTTTCCTTTTGATGTACGAGTATGGGTAGGTGGAATTTTTGTCCGTCATTTCTATTGTTACTCATGAAACTACTTGATTGTATATAATATCTCCCTGTGGTCGGTTGAGCCGCTCGTGTGGTAGTGCGATTTTATAAATTGTTTAGTATTTGTTTATTTGGCTAGGTGTGGGGCCATAGTTTGATAGTAGTGGTATTGCTTAGGTCACGTAGCTTCTGATTTTCTCTATGTTAAGTTTCGAATGACTAAAACTGACATGAGTAACGTAAGCCAGTAAGTTCCTTAGTATATTAAAATGTTTAAAGTTATATTTGTTGATGTACTCACAGTGGTATAGAGCCCAGTTGGCGGAGGCTGTGTTTCTGATCGTTATATAGCCCTTTGTTTCCGAAACTACGAGATAGAGCTAGCCGGGCACTAGATGTGTCTAGGCCCACCGAGATAACGATCCGGGTCCTGCTAGGGCACCGGGTACCGATCATACCTGAGGGCGGGGCGTGACACTTTGCCAGGAAGCATCCTTATGTCTTTTGTCATAATAGAATTTGTCAAAACAATATATCTCTAAAAAGGTTATATAGTTCATATAGAGTTGGTCCAACCACCAAGGATTTGGGGTGTGACACTAGTCCACAGGGCAGATTACTAATGGCGAGCGGAGACTTAGTGGTGAAGAATGCCGCATCTATGGGAAACTCCTCAAGTGATGATGAGGATGAGGATGGTAGAGATGATAACCAATCTCTAATTTCCAAAGAAGAAGAATCAAAATAGAATTCCCTAACATTAATAGCTCCTCTAGCTCAAAGGTGAATATGACATTGGTAAGGTAATCTTTTTCTAAAATCAAAAGAAATGTATACTTATTCTTGGGAACTGGCCAGGTCGTGAATTACATTGTTCTTGATGTCTTCCAAAAGCTTCACAATGATATGGATAAATTAATGAAAGAACATACAATCCTTAAAATTGAATCGCAGAACCAGAGAATAAGTTGAAGATTTTAAGAACGAGATTCTTATATTGAAGAATTGAGAAGGCACGATATTAAGAATCTTTTAGTTGCACTATTTTTAAATGATTATGCTAAATTTACCCTATAAGAATTAGAGACTATGATAGAGGGTATCAAAAGATTTGAGGGCAGGAGTAAGCTAAATAGAACACGTGTGGACCGAGGTCCTCGAAATTTATGGCATCCTTATATGAAACATAAATCGGTAGAGACAAAGTTAGGATATGAAGTAAGGACGAAAATAAAAGCATGGGAACTCTTATCTCTTCAAAATCCAATGCTTCTAGCAGCCAAGGCTGCAGGGCGGACAAAGAAAACATGCGAAGTGGGGAAATATAGTCAATTTAGAAATATGCTTAATATGGAGAAAGGAAAGAGAAGTACCTAGTTCCTCACAATAGTCGAGTCAAAATAAGGTATGTGAATCCAAAACAGCTTGGGTATGTACAACTCCTCTCGAGTTGAAGGAAAATGCTATAGTAGGGGAAGCAGAGCATGTGTAAAGGTCTTGTCACATAATAAAGAAAAGGGTAATATTTTCTCTTACTAGAAAGCTATAAAGAGGAAATGTGGAGTATATAAAGAATAATTTAAGAATCACACTCCTAAGGATAAAGATGAGAAGACTAGTAGATGAAGACTTACATAGGAATATAATGAAAAAAACATGTTCTAAAGTGTTGCGGCTGATTCTTGCGATGAATAGGGCACGGATAAGTAGATGCAATAGAAATCATGGCTTCTCGAATTCAACCTTTGAGTCTTTTGAGTTCACGCTAAAGGAATAAGGATTGTGAATCGATTGAATAAAGCATAAAGACTTTCGGGTTCAAAATTCTGCACATGCGAGATTCTATGAAGGCAAAAGGCAAAAATAAAATGAGGATCTTTCAAAAATTGAGTAATCAAAGAGGAAGAAGCTGTAAACGGGCGTTGATGATCAAGACTATACTTTGATGTATTGCAATTCGTCAAAACAAAGTTCCTAATATGCAGGCATACAAACTTCTATGTATGAAAATCATTCTTAAATCGATATTTTCTTTGTGCATCTTTATTTATCCAACTAGTTACGGACACGTTTGTTGCCGTGAGTCCGTGGCCATTATATGGTGAGTTACAATTAAGCCACATTATAAATAATGTCTGTAAACTACAACGAGGAAAATATAAATTGAAATTGATGAACAATCAACATATTGAAATGACTTCTATATTAGATAACACGCTGATAGATGTTTTGAACACAGCCAAATTTGATTAGCAATCAAAAGCGATATTTTAAATGTATAATGAGTTACATTTTTATGTTCTTAGGTGCATAAAGAGATGATACACAAATTTTATAAAAAGAATTATTTTAATTGTTAAATTGCTTTCTTAGACATTTAACCTTATTTAATTGTATATACATTGTAAAGAAAGTTCACCAAAAAAATAAACACATAGACACATTTAAGGTTTAATATTCCTCTCACTAAAAAATTTTCATCCCAATCTAAGTTGTATTTCCTAATGTCTCTAGAAAGTGACAAATGAAATTGATTTAAGTTTTTACTCATTCATGTACACACTTGATTTAAATGATAAAATACAAGTTGTATTAAACTTTATAAATCAATGTTACTATTAGATAATTTGAACACTTAAAATCAAAAATTTTATTGAGAGCTTACTACATGCACAATATAAATAAAAAGTAATTTCAAAAAACTAATATACAAGTCTCGATAACACCATGACATATAATTAAAGAGTAATTAATTTACTTGAAGAAGAAAATGAATTCTATAGTAATCTCAACCTCAATATCGGGTTTTAAGCCTTAGGAGAATATTCTTACATATATCAATAAAGAAATAGAAAAAGAGGAATAGATGACAAAAAATTGCCAAAAATAATATTATTATGCAATATTTATCTTATTTGTCTAGATAGCCCTAACAACACCAACATGAGCTACACTGCGGCCAAAAACCAATAAAGAAAGGAAATTCAAACAATCGTATCAAAGGTTTATCAAAAATGGCTACTAAGAATTATTAAATAATTAAAGTAACAAAACCCCCTCCTTCCCCTCGAAAAGTCATAACTCATCATCACTAGCATATCTGGAAGTCGAATTAAAATTCATGAGCATTATGTAAGAGATAAATTTAAAAAATACTAAAATTCATATGATATAATGGGCAAAGAAATCAACAAATATAATGAAGAAAAGATCACATGATGAAAAATCTATTAATTTTTTATTTAAATATATCTTGATAGAATAAAAATAAATCAATAGAAAAAAATAATTCCAAGTTAAAATAAGCGAGAAAAAATATAAAAGAACTTACATAAATCTAAGAGAGAAATTGGGTGAGGAAACTCCAATAGGTCTCTTATTGCTCTAAAAGTTAAATTTTAAAGTAAGAATTCAAGAGAACTTTAATGGAGAAACGTATGAAGAAAATGGTCCTACGAATGATTTATGCATTTAAGATTGTTAATTGAATTTAGTGATTTAGTTATTCCATACAATTCTTCAACTTCTTCAAAATTAATGTACAATTTATGGAGTTCAAAAAGAATATTATAGTCATTCAATTTTTAAAATGTTTTTAATATTTTATTTTTAAAATTTGAATGTCCCACACTAATATAACAATAATAATATAAAATAATAAAAGAATATGTAATAATAATAATAATGAATAATATATGATGATGATGATGAAGAAGAAGAAGAAGAAGAGACAGAGTTATTAAATAGTAATAATGAGTATTTTGAAAATTGATCTCTCATTTTATTTATTTTTTATTTAATTTAAATTATTTAATCAAATAAATATATTTAACTTTTAAAACAATGTAAATGGCCTATCTAAATAATTTAAAGATTAAAAATGACTTAAAGAATATGATTTTTGGCATATTCATTCATTTGAATGACTTTCTATCTTTCATTGTTATCGAAAATATTTTATTTATCAAAATTTTGAAATGTCATACTTTAATAATGAATAAATATTAGGGTAAATTTTATGGAGTAATTTTATTTTTAGATAAAGGTAAGAATATTGTTCAACTTTACACTAAAGTATTTCCCTTCCCACTTATATAATAATATGATATATAGTTTGAAGGATTAAAAGCATGAAGTTTGGCTTTTCGTCAGCTATTTTACATTAATTGTTATTTCATTAATTTTATTAATTAGCGTACACTTTGTATTTACTTCTCCTCCAAGATATTTCACTTTTTAGTACTTATTTAATTTGAAAATCAAGATATAATTTTTATTTAGTTTTGAATTTAATTTTATTATTAACTATAGTTAGTTTTGAATATATTTTAAATATTAAATTTATTATATTTAAAAAATAATATAATAAAATTATTATTTTATTTATTATTTTTTAAAAATATGTCAGAGAATACTGAAATAGAGGAAGGGAGCATTAGTGTTTACAGCCACGTAGGGATGTTTTGAGTTTTGACTCCACTTTGGTTGGCCGGGGGACACTACAGACCCGGGCAATATCATAGGCATCAAACAGCAAGAAAGCTAATCTAATCATTATAATTAATACTAATATATATCCTCAAATACTTATCAAACAGTTACGTATTGGACTCCTCTGCTTCTGAATACCTTAATAATTCTCACTTACACTACTTTTGACCTGAAGCAAAACGAAAACACCTAAGATATCCTCACGATTCTGTTCCTTTTCGCTAAGATATTCTTGTAAAATGATTTTCCCATTGACTGCCAAAAGCAAAAGAAAAGCCATGTTAATAATGAGCAGTTTGAAAGCAGAGCAGAAGGCCATATCACATTCATGGCATCAACATCAGAGTAACTTTGTTGCTGAAAGAACTCAATAACATATGAAGAAGAATGCCATCAAAAAAACTTTTATTCACTGTCAATATCATCACAATTAAACTCACCTAATGCTACAATGCACACCACAATTTGTCATGACAAATATGAATGGTTTCTGTGAGAGTAACAGATCACCTTGTATTACTCATGCTACTACCAGAACACTAGTAAAATATTCAATAAGGCAACAAAAATAAAAATAGAACACCGAGAAAACAAGTGTGTGTTGGAAGAATATCTAACTGCAACAAATAAAACATGAATGAGAATGTGTGAAGTAGCTTGTACAGGATGAATTGACTAAGGCACGTATTCACTCTCAAGGGTTGGTTGTGTTCGTGTCACAGTAGCAGCTGGTGCTTTTGTGCTCCCAATTCTAGTCATATGCAATGCTTCTCCAACCTCCGCAGCCCTCTCCATCTGTTGCATTTTCTTCCTCCTCTTGTACTTGTCCACCCACGCTATCAGAAAACCTAATAGAAATAACAATACTAGTCCTCCTGCCACTGAACCAACAATTATTCCGACCTTTGACTTGTTTTTCTTTCCCTCACCAGCTGGTACAGGTGCTTCCTTCGGAGGGCCTCCTAGTGGAGCTGGAGGGACGAGAGCAGGCGAAGGAGCGATTGATTCAACAACAATAGAGAAATGCCCCTGTTGAAGTGCCGTGCAAATGTTGTCCGACAATACACTGCTGAAATTCAACGATCCTTTTAAATCAAATGAAACACACATAGCGGATGATCCAACAGGCACCGGCTTGACATCTGAAAACCTTATTGAGATGGGCTGACCGGAAGCCCTGATGTCCAACTCAGGCAAGTTGGTTGCTGAAAGGTTTGATGCATCATAAGCAAGAAGACCCACCACAGGAGTCAAGTACATGTAACCAGGTAAACTGTAATATCTTGCAGACCAATTGCCCAAATTTTGGTAGACCAAAACAAGCCTCTCAACATAAGGCTGCTCAACAATGCCAACAGGTATTTGAAACTCTTTGTATATTGAAACACCTCTGGTCCTTAAACTACCACTCCTGAGCCTCATGGCCGACACTTTAATCCCTGTCAAATTCAATGGCACATTTCCATCATAAACAACACCCGTCCTTGGACGAGCAAATGCACGATAAGCATAATCCTGGAGGAGTGCATCCAATGCTCGTACAACTCCTAGGGAAGAACCAGCAAGCTGAGAACTCCCTAACCGTGGCAAGAAACATAGCCACATTAGAAGAAGAAGCATCGAGAGACTTTCAAGAAGCCCCATCGATGCTTCACAATTTCAGATAACCAGTACAACCTTCCTCAGCTCTCACACTGCAGACTGCAGCCCACCTAAAAAAGGTCAACCCCAAAAGACGGTACTACTTATATGGGGACGAGTCTTCATATCCAAAATATTGCCATTAAACAAAATCTGACCGTGTCATCTATTTTAATGCCTAGACGTGGCTCCAACTTCACAATCAGAAGTACTTCACATCCACAGATGGTCGTTGATGAATCTAGTACTGAATATGAAATGTAACGACAACTGTACCAATTAGATCCATTGTTTGGGATGATAAAGCAAGCAGAGTTGGCAATTCCACCCGTTAAGAAAGTCACAAGCTCCAAAACACCTTTTTACCTTTGGAATCCTTACCCAAGGAAAAGACTTGCATAGAAGTAACAGCTTAATTTTGGCCGATTTAATGCTCAGATTCGAGCATTTTAGGGAAACAAGGCAATGTAGATTCGTCAGACAACCAAATAATATATACTATCTGTGTTGTTGATTAACAAATTACCTGAAATGACGCTACCAGTATCACATCCAAAACCCTAATCCAAGAGACACAAGCTTATCGGCCTCAACTTCAAAACGCATTGGAATCCAACTGAAGCTCTCACACCATGAGATAACAGAATGATTCAGTGAGGAGAAAATGGAAGCTTAATGCAGAAAAAATTGATTGGAGCGGAAGCTTCAAAGCAAATCCGGCATTGCTATGATGCTAGAATCACTAAAGAAGACAAGGAAGACCGCTCAAAACATCCTAGCAGGCTGCTCCAATAATTCTGCATTCTTCCATCGGTAAAGTTAACTTCAGTACAGAAGCAAGATTGCGAGATCGATGAGCTACAAATTGTGTAGCATATAATTAGCAAATACTACGTTGTACGAATCTCTGGCGTCCGGAAAATAGTAACGGAGCAGACGGAGAAGAAGGAAATCTAGAATTTTCTTCGTACAGAGAAGATAAGTTTGGAGATGAAATGGTGGAGAGTGTAGTGGGAGGGGTGACTGGTGAGAAGAAAGAGAAGATGAGAAAAAGTGAATGAATGCTAGAAGACGATTGAGAAAAAAATTGAAAAAGCTAATTAAATGTGAATACACTTTAATAATAACAGCTACAGCTAATTCCATTATTTGCTTAATATAATATATTTATATACAG
>JACEIK010000076.1:157629-225733 GCA_018107945.1 Datura stramonium | reverse complement strand
ATATATATATATGAAAGGTTACCCGATTTGTACTACAAAATAAACATGATGAAATTATATGCTACAGTAAACCAAAAGTTTATTGATGTGAAATTCACGATATAGTAAATCTAAAGTTTACTAAAATAAATAACACATCATGGTAAACCTGAAGTTTACTAGTATAGATAGCTTTATCAGTTGATGTAACCATTTTGGTCATCTTGATATGATGTGTTAATTGAGTATTCAAAATATATTAAAGAACTAGAATATTCTTTGAAAAATCTTTTGTGTTGCTTGTTCTCATAATAAGTTAATTGTACCAACTAGTGTTGGAAGTGAATACCCAAAATTCTAAAAAGTATAAAAGCTGAATATGGGCTCATTCAGCTGCCATATGATGTCTTAAATAGATGCGTCCATAGGATGGTCACTTTTGCGTTTAGTGTCAACCTGTAGTTTGTCAATTAGGAAAATTTCTTGCTTAATATAAATTGAGTTAAGCACATAATTTTTAGATTGTGTATTTAAGACAGTTCATCTTGATAATGCTGGTTTATATCCAAGCTGATTTGGCTTTGAATGTCTCTGTTAAATAGTTGAATCATTGCTTATGAGAACAAAACTTAATGTGTTGTTATATGATATGATATACAATAATTTTTGTATGCACCAAACTAATAAATTATAATTAATCCCCCATCTACTCAATTGATTCAGGGTCAAGAATCAAATATTTTTTCTCTTATTATTTTTTATGTGCGATATGTGTTAATGAATCTATGACGATGCACACATATGAATTTCCCAAAGAAAATCAGGGATATATATTAGTTTTTCTAACATTAGGGGGAGAAACTAAGAAGCTAAGAAATATATTATGAATTATCACTAGTATAATCCTCATTCAGAAATAATTCAAGTCAAATGCCTGAAACATTTGCGGACCCAAAATTAATTTCATATTTTAATTGCGCAAGCTCTTATTAAATTAATGTTCCCTAAGGACAAATTCAAAAATATGAATGAAGTATTGTAGATCAATCGATTTCTATTGCAATAATCTTTGAAAAAAGAATGAATCAAATGATCATAATAAGGAGGCAATGTGCTCTTGAAGAGCCTACAACATAGCACTACATGAAACCTCATGAAAGGCTTAGGTACCTAAGAAAAATGTTGAAAGTGATGAGATCTCAATGAGTTAAGTCCAATTACAAATCGATATAAATTATACACCATCAATCATATCTTTGATACAATATAGCGTGCAATATTATAAAAAAATTATGAGAATTTGAATTCTACGTCTATTAAAGTATGCTGATGTAGAAATAATTATCAAATAAAATAATGCATCTTGATAACATAAAGCTTATTGGACCTGTAGTCCAGACATTAGAAGATCTCACACATTTAAATACTAATGAATATTATCATTTATCACCTAACAAAATTTAAATAAAATCCTGAAGGATTCATAATGTCTGAAGCATTTACAAGTTTCTATAAATTTATTCATAATTCTTATACGAAGAAAATCAAATAAGGTGGATGTGACTTAATCATCCTAGTGTATTCATTGACAATGATACAATAATGGCTTATGCTTACCGTTGTGTTTTTTATTTAAAAAAAAACAACATCGGAGTTTGTTGTATTTGTTATTTATGCTGAATGACATAAACCTCATTAAAACTCTGACAGAGTATCTAAAGGCAATTGATTATTTAAAAAAAGAATTTGAGATGAAAATTTTGAAAAAAAATAATTATGTCTTGATTTGCAAATTGAACATTTGACAAACGATATCTTTGTTCATCAATCTACCTACATAGAAAAGATATTGAAACAATCTGATATGCATAAAATACATCCATTAAATATTTTGATGATTGTTCGATCACTTGATGTAATTAAGGATTTGTTCTAACCTCAAAAGAAAGAATGAGGAAATCCTCGATCCTGAAGTACCATATCTTAGTGCGTTTGGCGCACTAATTTATTTTGCTAATACTACAGGTCCTGACATTCGGTTAATTCATTAGCAAGTTCCGATCTTGTTGGTTACGCCGATGTAGGATATTTATCTGATCCATACAAAGCTCAATCTCAACAGGCTATATGTTCATATGTGGGGGTATTATCATATCTTGACGATCTACAAAACAATCTATTGTGACTACTTTATCAAATCATGCTGAGATAATAACTATTCATGAAGAAAGCAGAGAGTGTGCGTGGCTGAGGTCAATGATACATCTCATTCGAGAAAAAAATATGGTTTGAAATGTGACAAGATACCCACAATCTTATACGAAGATAATGCAACATGCATAATACAATTAAAGGAAGGATTCATAAAATGAGATAGAACGAAACACATTTAATCAAAGCTTTTCTTCACATATGGTCTCCAAAAAAATGGTAATATCAATGTGCAATAGATTTGTTTGAGTGATAATATGACTGATTTATTCACCAAGTCTCTACCAACTGCAACTTTCAAGAAAATGGTTTACAAGATTGGGATGGTGTACTTATGTTCTCATCAGGGGAAGTTAATACACGTTCTACTCTTTCTCCCTTTAAAGGTTTCGTCCCGCTAGGTTTTCCTTGCAAGGTTTTAATGATGCAAAACCAAAATACGTATCATTATATATGTGTACTCTTTTTTCTTCATTAGTATTTTTTTCACCGGAACTCTTTTCTAGTAATATTTTAATAAGACACATTATCTATCAAATGACATCCAAAGGGGAGTGTTATAAATATATTTTCTTATTATACTGAATGTCCATATCTTTGAAGGAAAGTTAGAGTTAGTAACTTTGGTACCAAGTTAGTTTTCCCCTATAAATAGAGGTGTTCCGTTTCATTGTAATTCATCTCTCAAGCAGAGAAATAAGAATTCTTCTCTCTTCTCTCTTTCTCTATAATATTCTTCTTCCTATAATATTCTTTCTTCTTCCTTTATTATTTTATAACTAGTTTAAATTTTAGGATATATTTGTAGAATTGCAAGTGTAAAAGCAACTCTAAATATTGTGTTTAAATTTTATTACATCTAAAAAAAAGGTTTCGAGACAAATTTGGTGATGATAGTCGTAATTCAAATCTTTTAATAGTTAAAAAACCAGATGTATATCCACATCAAGATCAATTTTTGCTATCAACTTCTTGATCAGCGATACTGCCAATCCAATTGAATTACGAATATTACGTTGAAGTTCTTATAAAAAATCTCATCTAACAATAAACGTAACAAGAATATAACATTTTCCTCGTAGATAATATTTTATTTTTGATATGATGTAATACTCACACACTTTCAATAAAAGTATTTTTCCATAAAACATTTTCACAATTAAAAATTACTATGAATTTTTTTATTACTCCTTTATAGCATCCGAAGTTAAATATTTTTTCATTTAATTAAGATAATGATTTATTTAAAATAAAAGATTTTTTTAAAAAATAAACTTAATGGAAAATAATTCATTGGAAAACGTGAATCCCACTCATATGAAAATTGGACAGCCATGTGTCTTTTTTTCTTTTTTTTGTATTAATTTTCAAATATGTAAAATTAAAAAATACACAAATAATTAAATTTAATAATATTTTATGAGAAAAGGATTAAAAATATTTTAAACAATGTAAAATTAAATAAAATGTCTTCTGTTAATAGTTTAGTTCAAAAATATTTTTATCATTAATGTTTTAATTCAAAAATATTCTACCGTTAATAGTTTAGTCCAAAATACTCTATAATGTTTCCTTTGGATTAAAAATGCCTTGTCTTAATAAATGCATTTTTTTAAAATTTTAAATACATTATTTTTTAATAAAATATTTTTTTTAAATAACTTTTTCTTAAAAGATTTTTAACTAATAAAAAGGTAAGAAGTAATTTCTTCTATTGTCAAAGGCTTACATTTTCCTCGCAGGAAGCTAAACTTTATATGACAACTCTTGAAGGATTGTTTGAAGGAAGAGTCGCCACCTAGCTGGATTGCGGTGCGCTCAGGACACCTATTTCAAATTAACTAGACAACATAACTTGCTTAGTTAGTCTTACGTCACCAGAATCGCAAAGGGCTCAGTTACCTCGAAAGAAAGCAGTGTTAGGCACCTTCGAGGTCCACAACTGTGGGTCCCGGCCGAATTCATAAATTATATGGGAAATAACTAAGTGATCAATAAAATAGTCAATTATTTATTAAACTAGCTAATTATGTGATTGGACAAATAAACTCTTATAAAAAAACTTAAGCCAATTATTCTTTAATGAAAAAATAAAATATTAACTAAATTATTTAACAAGTGAACACATATAACATACTTAATACAAATAAGTAATTAAAATAGTTCAATAGTTAATGTTAAACCTCGGGTGATAAGCAATCATATTTTAAACATGCAGACATAAAAGATAATATTCTCAAACATTAAATAAGCAAGTAAATCAATTATTATTGCGTAAATTGAAACTCACAATTTAATTAATGCAAACTATGTAATGAAATAATAATTAAGTTATTTTCTCATACGACATATAAAATTATTTTTAAGGCAAATAAACATCTCAATACAAATTAAATTAATACAAAAAGTAAATGATAAAGCAATTTAGTTCATGAACTTATTTATTACTCACTATACTAATGACACTTGCCAATTAAAAGTTAAATTTATAACTAGCGAGAAAAAGAAGTTAAGAATATTTAAAAAAAAAAAAAAAAAAAAAATAAATATAACAATAAAATATGTTCATAACAATTAAAAAGCAGTGCATAAAACTAACCACCCATAGAGTAAATAAAAGAATGTTAACAAATCAAGAATTGTAAATAAACTTATGACAAATTTTTGCGGAATTAGACTCCTCAGAATTCCTTTTACTTTCCTGCAATAACTATAAGTTATGGGATAGTATTCATATATAAGATAAATTGTGGAATTTTTATTTTAAAAGGAGAATAAGCAATAACTTTAATCAAAATATAACAAAATATTTTTTGTGAAAAAGACAATTTTAAACAAAAGATTAAGAGAAGGAAAGATTTAAGCAAGCAACAAATTAATCCCCACCCCCACCCCCACCCTTTAAATGTCCTCTTTCACTATATTGATCTGTTTATACATTCTGTTACAAATCACATAATGAAAGAGAAATACATAAGATCAAATTAAAATATTTAAATTGCCCTCAAATCCCTTATCCTCCAATCCCCCGAGCGACTCTTCAACGTACCCAAACAAAGGTAGGTAAAGGGAATACCTGCTTCCAAAGACTCAACAAGCACATGAAAATACATATATAAACACAAACAAAAGTGTCATACAGATAACACCCAAAAGATTCATACCTTATCATGTGAACATAAATAAACTGGTAAATAATAAATCAACTCAAACTTACACACTTCAAATAACACATGAATCATTTTCTTGGTATTTGTTAATCAGTAATTAAACTAGACAATAACATATGCTAAATAACTAGATGAACTAACTAGTTAGGGACCAATTAAGAATAAAATGCTTTGCGAAATGAGTCTCAACCGTAAAGAAAGAAAGTCTCGAATGTCAAGTAATCTTTTAAAATATTAAAGAAATGAGAAAATTTAAAAAGATTATTTTGTTAGAAAATTCTTTTCGAATGTTAAAAAGAAAAGAGAAAGTTAAAAGATGGTATCCCTCCAGAACCAGTACCCTTTTAAAAGGGAGGGAGCATGTTTATATAGCCATGAAATCATAATCAATCAAAGAGTTAAAGAAAGAAGGAAATAATCAAAAAATAAATTAATGAAATTATCTTCCTTAAATACTTAATCCAACTGCTAATCAAAGATGTCGCCTTGAATAAAATATACTAAATCAATCAAGGGTAAGGAATAATAAGCCACATAAACATTCCTTAAATAGAACCAACTAAGTGCGAACCAATTATGAGCAAAACTAAAGTTATGAAAAAACAGACAAAGAAAATATAGAGGCAATTCATGATTATGAAAGATAATATACTAAATAAAGTTTACCATATTTACGTAAATTACGAATCAAAATATAAGGATCACGTTTGCTTATACTTTCTCAATTTAAATGTAATTGTTTATCATATCCTACATCACTTTTTATAGGTTATATCATCAGTAGAGTTTTAGAAACAAATCAACACCTAACCTGCATAAATTAAAATTTAAAACTTGTTATGATAAACAATAATAATATGTAACAGATTTTATGAATCTGTCCAAATCTTCATAGTCTAGGCGTGATCGACAAAGGATGAAACGGGAGAGAAACGCCGATGGTAGTTGTTTTTTCTGAGAGAGAAAGGGGAAGAGGGGTAGAAGAGAGGGAGGCGGCTATGATTGTGCGACTGATGGTGGCTGCCGGAGCAGGAAAAAATGAAAAGGGAGGGAGGAGATCTGGTGGTTTCTGTTGAGGTGGTCAATGGTGGGAAGAGAGGAGAGGAAAAAATGGTTGTCCATCGGTCGCGAGGGCCAAAATCCACTGGTGGTGTTGTTGGTGTTGGTCAGCTCGTGGTGATCGGAGGACGGGGGTGACGGGACTATAGTTACTGCCGGAGATGAGGGTGAGGGTGCGGTTGTATTTCGCTGGAGAAGTGGCTCTGGCGGCTGCTGGAAATAATGGAGAAAGAGGGAAGTGAAGGGAGAGGGGTGAGGAGGCGGCGGATCTTGGTCAGGTATAGTTAGCAGCGTGAGGTTGTTGGTGGTGCGGCTAAAGAAAAGAAACGAAAAGAGCGGAGAGGGAGAAGGGGGTGGCAGCGGTGCTGGTGCGACTAGTTGTGATGGAGAAGGTGAGGGGAGATGAGGCGGCTGCGGGAGAGAGGAGAGGAGGAGTTTCGCCGGAAGTTATGGAGGGCGTGGAAGGCGGAGAGAGGCAACAGAGATGCGGCAACGAGTGGTCGGCGTGACCGGGGCAGTGGGCGTCGGTGGTCACTGGCTGGATGAGAGGAAGGAGAGAGTGGGTGGGAGGCGGCGGCCAGAGGGAAAAAATGAAAATGGGAAATTAGGTTTAGGTTTTGGGAAGGGGTAGATTAATAAGGAAATAATTAGGTAATTCTGGTCGTTGGATTAAAAGATATGAATGGCTTGGATTAAATTGGGACTTGTCACGGGTTATTGGGTTGGTGCAGCGGTCACGGGTTAAATTAATGGTATGAATTAAAATTGATAAAAGAAGGAATTGATAATGAAAATGAATGATAAAATTGGGTGCACTGAATATAAAGTGGCCAGAATTTAAATAAATTGGCTGAAAATTGAATAGAAAGTGGCTAGAATTTAAATGAATTGGAGGAAAATTGAATTAGCTGCTACTAAATTAATAAAAATACTACACTTATAAATAATTTAGTAAATGGGTAATATAATAGTTTAATTCACGATAAAATATTATTAATATTAGTATTATTATGAAATTAAATATAAATAATTTATAAAACTAAGTAAATTATATTTTAAATAAAACCTTGTTTAATTGAAAATATGTATACATGTAAATTATTATGCAATGTATCATATATGACGTAATCATATATTTAATATTTAAAAATTAAAAATTTGGAATAAATAATTTAGAGATATAATTTAAAATAATTGAATATGTATGCTAGTTAATGCTAGAGTATCGACTCCGCGAATTAAATAATTTTGATTAAAGGTAATTTTAAAATACACAAATACATATATATATTGATGTGCAGCTTATACGGGGCATAGGGAGGTCAAAATTGATGTCAAAACTTTTCCTTCTTTGCTCGGGAATGAAGGATGAATTGTCGAACAAAGAACGTTGACTTAGTGTTTCTGTAATTTTGTCCGATCGAAAAATTTTAGCAGGGCCGATGAAAGAAATGGAGTTATGAAGATATTAAGGCCCACACTTCAGTTTCAAGTCGCCCATATCTCAAAGTTTCACGAGAATCAAAGGTCGGGTAGTTCTAGATTTAGGGACGAATGAAATTCCTAAAAGAAATTGATAACACGAGGCTTGAATAAGGATGGAGGTAACATGGAAGTGATAAGAATGAAGAAATGAGAGGGGCGTATGAATTGTTATTTTAATATCATCTTGGCCATCGGAATGAGAGTTATTCGAGGACAGAAGGTTAAAAAGCGGAATGGGAGCGAAAATCGTTTTCCTTTTGACAAAAGATCTAGTGTTACATTTATAATCTGAGACTTTAACACTATTAGATAAAATGGTTAATAATCAAATATGAGCTAATATAAGAGTAATGCTAGAATAAATAGCACCGTAGGGGGAAACATATACTTCTAAGGAAACTCAGAAAAAGCTGCCCCAGTTTCAATTTTTCAAAGATTATAACTACAAAACTAAATAAGTTTTTAGTACTCGGATACATATATAAAACTATTTAGAATTACCCAATTATCTTATTTAAGAGCCGATTTGGCCTCGAATACAAATAACAAGCTTGAAATACATATTCGCTAAAACGTAAATTACATGGCCCAAAAAAATATAAATCATAGGGATCAAAAATAGTAATTGTATTGCTTTAAAATGTAAAATTATAGGGCTCAAATGTCCATTTATAGGCGAACGAACCAAAGATGTCCATTTATAAGGCAATAACCCGAAATATCTATTTTTAGGGTAGACGAACCCAAAATATTCATTTTTAGGGCGGTCGAACCCAAGATGTCCTATTTTAGGGCTGACGGGACCTGTGTGTCCTATTTTAGGACAAATGTAACCCAAAATATTCATTTTTTAGGCTGATTTAACCCAAAATGTCCATTTTATGGCGGACGAACCCAAGATGTCTTATTTAGGGCGGGATGAATCCTGTGTCATCCATTTTTAGGCTGACTTAATCCAAAATGTTTCATTTTTAGGGCGGACAACCAAAATGTCCTATTTTAGGCGGACTAACCCAGCTTGTCCATTTTAGGGTGGACTAACCCAAAGGTCCTCTTTTAGGGCGAACTAACTCAATAGTCCTATTTTAGGGTGGACTAACTCAATTGTTTATTTTTAGGCGTACGAGCCCAATTGATTGTAGCATGAAAGTGGTATAATATGAACTGTCAAATAAATATCGCAACATAATATAATAGGGGCCGTACCGACAACATAATAGTAGCTTGAAATAGCAATAATAAAATAATAGGCGCCTAATAATAGCACAAATGAAAGGCTAAAGTAGCACAATAATAACCGTAACTTGATAAAAGAAAAATATGTAGCCCGAATGTTGCAAAATACCTCAAGGTAGCATAATAGTGGTCCGATTGAAATAGTGGTGATAGTGGCATAATAGTAATATGATAGAGACTATGGGCTCCGATTTGAATAGTGGCATAGTAATATGATAAAGATGAACGGTGGCATAATACGGGCCCGATTGAATATTGCATAATAATATGATAAGAGCTGGACGATTGCATAATACGGGTCCGACCGAATAAATATACACAGTGAGAGACACAATAACATGGTAGCATCTTGATGGTAACATACGGGCCCGATCAAATAATAGTAGAAAGATAGCGACCTAATAATAACACGATAACAACTTGATGGTAGCATAATACAGCCCAGGATTAACATAATAGCATAATACGGGCTTGATAACACAATAGCGAGCATAATAATAATGTGGATAATTATATGAGAGTATCACGATAGGGGTCTGACATAAAGACATTGTAATATGCGCTAAATTTGAGAGATCAAAGTACTGGTCACTTTCCATTATAAGAATATTTTGGCATTTATCATCATTCATGCAAATACAAAAAATTATCGCTTTTAAAAGGCAGGGTTGATACGTACTTTTGTTTGTCTTTTGCTTCTTATCATTGTTTTGGCCTCTAAGGGCTTTGTAATTAATCTTGGTAAAATTTTGAGGGATCTATGTAAATTCTGCCCCATTTAGAACGCAAAACTACTTTGCACATCTCTTTGTTGCTCGTTGAGGAATTTTAAGGAAACCTTTGCACTCACCCGCTTGATTGCTGTATTCCTACTTCACTCAAGCAAAATTATCAGTCCAAATAAAATGGTTGTCTTATTTTGACATCAAGATTCATTTTGAATCCACATTTTATGGGTCGAACAAAATTTCCATGTATTTCATAATTTGATGTAAGATTTTTTGCTATGGAAAAAAGAAAATTTTATTCAATTGAGACTAAACCTATAAGTGGTCTCGCCTATGTATCCAAAGGAATCGTGCCGAATAGTTCAAATTACAAAGAAATGAATAAAGATTGAAAAAGAGCGGGAGTGGAAAGTGAAGGCACTTTGTTGTGACTGCCTCGCCCTCGCGCCCTTTGCGCTCTTTCTTGTCAAGTGTCTCGAACTATCTTTGTAGGATCTCCTTAATTACCCATTGCCCAGAGTAATGGGCCTGCACTCATCGGTCCTTGATGCACTATTATCTTTCTCTTCTCAATCAAATCCTGAATCTTGTACTTCAAAGTTGTACATTCTTCGGTATCGTGGCCTTTAATATTTGAATGGTGTGCACATCTCTTGGATGGATCAAAATTTGGAGTGCGTATATTTGGGAATCCATCCCTCTTTTGATTTGAAAACTCCTTGGGTCCTCAACCTTTCAAATACGCATGCCAAAGATTCAGCTAGAGGAGTAAATGTACGAGACTTCACAAAATTGGTTCGTGACGATGAGCTTGATGTCAAAAATCATGTTGGTTGAAATCAAGTGGTGTCTCACAAATTTGCCCATTATCGTAGTCAAAGATGGCGCATACTTGTTGAGTATCTTGATAATATTATGGTGGAGGTATAGTGGTTGAGATATCCTTTTTTCTTTTATTCGGAGGACTTTCTTGTGCTTGAAAATCGCTTTGTGTTGTGGCAAGATCAATAATTTTCCGTTCATATGTCATATTCCAACTTCTTTCTCAATCCGAATCAGAGTTGCGAAGCTATGAATGATTGTGAAATGGGCCATACTTACGGTATATACCATCTAGTGATTTAATGAAATATTGGACTAATTCCTCTGCATAGTGAGTGACGTATCTTAGAAGCCTCTCCTCCATTGTATCATATATTCTCAAAAGATTCGTGGAGCCATCTTCCTTATTTCAAGTAAATCCAGAAATGTCGGATCATCTTTGGTGTTAAACTTGTATTGTTCTACAAAATCTCAAGCCATATCTTCCCAAGTATGCCATTTATTGAAATCTTGTTTGACATACCAAGTGAATGCCACTCGTGATGCACTCAAATGAATAATCTCATTAGGAGAGCTTCATCATGTTCAATTTTGACTAATTTACACAATAGTCCTTCGTATCTGATTGGGTCTCCGTGCCCATCAAAGATGTTAAATTTTGGGATCTTATATCCCGGCGGCAATTTAATATTTGGATGTAGACACAACTTCCTATATCTCAAACTAGAATATTTCTCGGAGCGTAGTTTATCCACAATCTTATTCAAGTCATTAAACTCTTTTTGGTAGTGTCATGATCTCGCCTTCGGGGATGTTGTCACATCTTTGCAAAGTGCTAAGATAGGCAGGTGATGAAGGGATCTATTGAAGAAGTGTAAGAGATGGGTTTGTACGGAGAGGTACCATCGAGAAGATATTTTGTGTCGGGAGAGGATCAAAGTTTGTGTCGTGAATAAGATTAGAATTGTTTTGGATGTCGACATTTTGCAAATTGTAGATTCTCGTTGAGTTGATGTTCAAATATCCTAATAACCTTCTTAAAAAATAAGCAAATCAAAATGCTAACACCAATCAAGTAATAATAATAACATTAATAACATCCAAAATGATGAGCTCTTTAAAGAGTTTTACGCCAAATAAATAAAATATTAAATTCCAACGTGATGTAAAATAAGGCATGACATGTGCGTAATAGTGATGAAAACCGTGATTTCAAACTAGTGATATTGACAAATGCTAGAGAATTCGAACGAGTAAACAGCCGACGATGTAAAGAATCTAATTTGGCAAGTCAATGAAATGAGCAAGGTTGACTTATGTCAACAATCATCTCAGGATTTGAAGAAAAGGAGATATGCATTGCCAATAAAAAAATAATGAATCGAGATTACGAGATTTTGTAAAAAATGAAACCTTAAATGGCAAGACGATAGACTCGGAAGTGGAGTTTGAACTTGATTTGAAAAAATATGAAAGGATGCTGCCTTTTTTTAAAATAGTCACATACTAAAGATGATATCACTTTAAAGACACAGTCAATAATATGATGGAAGAAAAATAATTTAGACTAGGCTCCAAGATTATATGATTTGATCTTGAAAGTATAAGATATACAAAATATATGATCACATATTTTAAACACGAAATGATTTAAAATCATCTAAATATTAGAGCTCAAAGAACAAGAAAAATAAAAACAATCACACAAATACATCACGACCAACATGCAGCAAGCAATTCACATGTCCTAATGAATGTGACCTCTTGATGCCCAAGGTAGGTCTAGCGACCTTAAGAGGCGAATATGTCATTATGTACATAATTCTATTTGCTCTCCTTAAAATATCAATATAAATAATATAAATAAATTTTTTTCATAATGAAATATTACAAAAACAAAAGCAAAACTATAGCTGAAATGAAACGCTCTCTTCTTGGTTTATTGGAGGCTTGGCGACGTGATCTTAATAACCCGCATGACAAAGTGTTAGTTTACCCTAAAGAGCGAATAATCTACATGTTTAGGCATATTCAACTCTAAAAAAATATGCAAATCAGTATGATAATGCCCTTTAGAGTTGTAAACGCCTTCGGGACATTAGGGAAGGCTGGGTTTAAACTATCGATTTTAATACACCCCCCAAAGTATTAAAATTTCATAGGAATAATGTATGTATGATATGACCTAGACTTCTAAGAATTGGGTAGACTCGTAATGAACGGTTTTCTTATGCGAGAAGGCACGTGGTCACATGGTAGTAAAATTATCCATTCACCCCATGTATATGCCGACTCTCTAAATGAGTTTTTTGAAAGGAATTTTGAGAAGTGCAAAGCACAACTCGCGTGTACAAGTGTGTGTGATAGTGAGAGATTCTTATGGAAGTATAAAAGGAATGACAGCTTAAAAATAGTAACAATTAGAAAGCAATGAAAAATAATCCACAATTAAAATGTTAAATAATAGGAATAAGAGAGGAGAACTATATATTAAGACAAAGAAATTTATTAATATTTGCAATAAGGAAAAATCTACAAAATAATTTAAATATAACAACAAATAAGGGGAATAAGAAAAGATTAAGCATATAAGGGAAAAAGTAATCAAAATATGTCAGCAAATAAAAGAAGATAAAATAAATACACAACAAATCAATAGGTGTGAAGAGGGAGTTTAAACGATTACAGCTTCCTTCAAGCGAAAACTTGAGAGCAGAAAAGCTCATGGCTGTCGATGCAATCACGATCAATTAATCCATAAGACATTTTTCGACACGGGTGTTTAGGAATGAACGTCCGTGTGACCACGCACCATTCCAAAAAAGAGGTTCAAAAATGTGAGGAGAACATGAATAGGATAACAAAATATAAAGCTATAACAAATAACAAATAAAAATTAAAGATGTAATTTAAAGAATAAAAATTATATATATATATATATATATATATATATATCAAAGAAAAGAATGGGAATAAGAAAAAGGAATATGCATGAAACTAATTATGAAGCAACAAATGTAGGCACAAGAAAAGGTTGGTTTTAGACAAGGTTCCATCAAGCCGACAACTTAAGAGTGAGAAACCTTATGACCGTAATAAACCCCCACATAAAAAAAACTGTTATGGTTAGAAGACCTGTGGACACCCCCAGTAGAGTCGCCATGTTGTCGTGGCCCATTTTCCTCGCGGAAAGCGAAACTCAACATGTGACAACTCTTGAAGGATTGTTTGAAGGAAGAGTCGCCACCTAGCGGATTATGGTGAGCTAGGACACCGTACTATACAATCGTGACAGATGACTTGTTTAGTTAGTCTATGTCACCAGAATCAGGTTAGGGCTCAAGTTACCTCGGAAGGAAGGTGTTAGGCACCTTTAGAGGTCCACAACTATGGGTCCCGGTCGACCCCATTAATTATGTGGAGAGCTAACTAAGTGATCAACAAAATGGTCAATTATTTTATTAAACTAGCTTAACGGTGTGGATTGGACGAATCAATTCTTATAAAAAGAACTTAAGCCAATTACTCTTTAATGAAAAAATAAAATATTAACTAAATTATTTAACAAGTGAACACATATAACAAAATTTTTAATACAACAAGTAATTAAAATAGTTCACTAGTTAATATCAAACCTAGGTGATTAATCATTTAAAACATGCAGATATATCAAAATGGAAAGATAATATTCTCAAACATTACATAAGACAAGTAAATCAATTATTATATTGCGTAAATTAAATCATTAATTAATTAATGCAAACATTGATGAAATAATAATTAAGCTATTTTCTCATAGACATATAAAATTATTTGGGCAAATAAATATCTCAATGCAAATTAAATAATACAAAAAGTAAAATGATGAAGCAATTTAGTTCATGAACGTATTTATTACTCATACTATACTAATGACGCTTTCCAATTAAAAATCAAATTTTAAACTAGCGAGGAAAAGAAGTTACAATATTTTTTAAAATAAATAAATAAAGTAAACAATAAAATGTGTTCATAATAATTAAAAGTGATGCTTAACCACCCACAAGAGTAAAGAAAGAAAGTTAACAAATCAAGAATTGTAAAAAAAATTATGACGATATAAATTCATTTAATGTGCTAAACAAGATATAAAAGAAAATTTTGAAAGTTTTAAAAATGTTGTTGTTTTATAGGGATGATAACACATATTGTAAATCGCATCCTCGACTTTAGCAACAAATTAATTGGATGCCGATCTTAAGTTGGAATATAATATAATAATACATTTAAAAGGATTTTAATAAAGACACAAACATTTACATATAAATATACACATAATTTCTTTAAAAATCTTAGGTTGATGGTACTTCGAAAACGGTTGGTTTAATTAAAATTTTGCGGATTTAGACGTACTCTTTTTACTTTCCCAATAACTATAAGTTGGGATAGTATTCATATATAAGATAAATTGTAAACTTTATTTAAAAAGAGAATAACTTTAATCAAAATATAACAAAATGATTTTTGTGAAAAGACAATTTAACAAAAGATTAAGAGAAGAAAGATTAAGCAAGCAACAAATAAATCCCCACCCAAACTACCCACCCAATCCCACCCTTTAAATGTCCCCTTTTTCACTATGTTCATCTGTTTATACATGCTTATTACAAATCAAGATAATGAAAGAGAAATACATAAGATAAAATTAAAATATTTAAATTGCCCGTGGTCCCTTATCCTCCGAATCCCGAGCGACACTTCAACGTACCCAAACAAAGGTAGCTAAAGGCAACACCTCGCTTCCAAAGACTAACAAGCACATGAAAATACATATATAAATAATAAACAAAAAGTATCATACAGGATAACACCCAAAAAAAGATTCATCCTATCACTGCGTGAACATAAATAAACTGGTAAATAATAAATCAACTTAAACTTACACACTTCAAATAACACATGAATCATTTTTTTATATTTGCTAATCAAGAATTAAACTAGAGAATAAACATAAAAGTAAATAACTAGATGAACTAACCAGTTAGGACCAATTAAGAATAAAATGCTTTGCGAAATGAATCTCAAACTGTAGAGAAAGAAAGTCTCGAATATCATGAATCTTTTAAAATATTAAAGAAATGAGAAAATTTAAAAAGATTATTTTTAAAGCTAGAAAATTCCTTTTCGAATGTTAAAAGAAAAGAGAAAGTTAAAAGATGGTATTCCTCCAGAACTAGTGCCCTTTTAAAGAGGGAGGGAACATGTTTATATAGCCATGAAATCATAATCAATCAAAGAGTTAAAGAAAGAAGAAATAACTATAAATAAATTAATGAAATTATATGCCTTAAATACTTAATCTAATCAGTTAATCAAAGAGGTCACCTTGAATAAATATACTAAATCAATCAAGGATAAGGAATAATAAGCCACATAATGATTCCTTAAATAGAACTCAACTAAGTGAAAAACCAATTATGAGCAAAACTAAAGTTATGATTTATGAAGGGTAATATACCAATTAAAGTTTATCATATTTAGGCAAATTACAAATTATAATAAAAGGATCATATTTGCATATACCAATTTAAAATGTAATTGTTTATTATATTTACACAAATTATGAATCAAAATAAAAGGAGAAAAACAAACTCTCAAGACTTTCAAACTTTGGAAGTTGATACACATTTTAAATCAAAGTAAGAAAAGATAGAAAATTCAAGTTGCCATAATTAACATACAAGACTATTACAAATTGAATTTAAAAAGGAAGATAATAATATTTCAATACTAATTATCACAAGATTTGAATATATCCTACATCATTTTTTATAGTGAAATAATTCAAATTAATTATACCAAACATACGTAAAAAAGATGAAGCCGTTAATAAGTTCATCTATATGAATCCAGTAAGAAACCACAACTATTATTAAAAAACTACCATTTTGGATATATAAAAAATAGCATATCCTGGATTATAACCCATTCAACAAGAATTAGTTAGAGCAGGAACAAAGAGGCTTATAATGATCTGTCATAATTTTCCTTAGTAAATGAAAATATATTACAGATTCGCCTCCTGCTACAATTTATAAAAACAGGAAAAACTAAAATAAATAAAAAAACCTCAATTATCAATTCAATTTCAATTTAAATTTATAAATTAAAATTTAAAACTTGTTATGATAAAAAATAATAATATGTAATAGATTTTATGAATCATTCCAAATCTTCATAGTTCAGGCGTGATCGACAAAGTCGATTATAAATGGGAGAGAATCATGGTAGTTGTTTTTCCCGAGAGAGAAAGGGAAGAAGGATGGAAGAGAGGAGACGGTTGCTGTGCTGTGCGATCGATGGTGGTCGCCGAGCAGAAACGGTAAAAGGAGGGAGGAGATCTAGTGGTTTCCGGTGAGGTGGCCGTCGGTGGGAGGAGAGGAAAAAATGGTCACTTCACGGCCGCGAGGGCCAAAATCTACTGGTGGTATAGTTGGTGTTGGTCGGCTCGTGGTGGCCGTGAGGACGGGGCGACGTGGGACTATGGTTACTGCCGGAGAAGGAGATGAGGGTGAGGGTGCACTGTCCACGGAGAGTGGCCTTCTGCCGCCGGGAAATAATGGAGAAAGAGGGAGAAAAGAAGGGGAGGGTGAGGAGGAGGCGTGATCCGGTGGGTATGGTTAACTAATGTTTATCTTTCTTCAAGTTAGAAAAGATTAATAATAAAATATTTCATTTTATTAGAATTTTTGTAAAATAAATAAAAAAACCTCAATTATCAATTCAATTTCAATTTAAATTAATTATATATATATATATATATATATATGAAAACTTAATGATGAGTTATAGTAACTTTATTAGAAAAATAATATGTGTTTTTAAAAAAAATATGTTTATTAGAAAAAAAGGCATTTTGATCCAAAAGTAATAGTGGAGGCATTTGACCAAACTATCAACAACAGTGGACATTTTTCTTATCAAAATATTGACGACGAGGGCGTTTTGATCTCAAACTATTAACAGAGAACATTTTTGTTCAATTTCAAATAGTTTAAGAATATTTTTGACCCGTTTATATTTTAATTCTGATCCTTAATTTACCAAAGATAATTTTTTTAAAAAATCATTTATGTGATGCTTCTTGTCAATTAAGGAAAACAAACTTTTAAATCTAAAGATATTGTTAGCACCTCTAAAAATCATTTATGTGTATAAAATTAAATTACGGTTTAATGGAATTTAATCTAACCATTAATTTGAAAAGTTCTTGAGAGTTTATAAAAGTAGTGGGCTTAAATACAAAGGCACCTATTATATGCTTGAATTTTAAAAGCAATACCAATCACTAACTAAGTGGGGATTATTGAAATAGTTAATGTTAATGTATAAGGGTAGAGTATAAGTATTGAACGAGAAGGTCAGTGCACTGCGGCCACTATCATGATGGCTGTTTCATGCGGCCTCTACAACGCCCCGAATTGGGGTGTGGCCACCCCAGCGCCTAGAATGGGCAATGCCGAATGCTGTGCAGCCATTGTGGCGTTTGAAAATATCCGTTGGTGTTTGAAAGACCGCCTGTTGTGAAAGATTGATTCTACTGCCAACAGACTTCTAAAGGTACTATAAGTACCGTATCTCTTCTAAAATGATATAAACACACAGACGACTGCTTCTTCTCTGTAAACTCAATACACAAAACACTGTTCTTACAGGACATTCAAGTTAATTACCTAAACTTGAATTTTATAAGCTTTGTAAAATCCTGAAGGAATTCTACCATCATACTTGCAACAATTAAAAGGAGGCCTAAATTCCTTGAGGACAAAGATTACCCTATCAAAGGTAGATTCTTCAGTTCCCTATTTTCTAACTCCATAATCTAACAATATAAACTTACGTACTCGTCTTATGTTCACTTGTGTAGCAGCTTACTTTTTTTTTCTAATTTCCAACTAATTGTCTATTTCATGTTTATCCTCAATTTCTTTCTACTTTTCAGAAATATTGTTTTTCTTGCTGACTTATAATAAATCGCTTCATTAGTATACATCAAAAAGGTAGTTGAATCTACTTCTGTTCTAAAGTATGTTCAAGTTCTTGAAAAGTCAAAAACAAAAAATCATTTTTGTATCCACTCTCACTTGAATGTACTGAATTATTTAGCTTTTAACTTAATAGATCACCCCTTTTTGTAAAAATGCGCAACTAGTTTGCCATGATGGCCCTTCTTTTCTTTAGCGGATAGTAGCCGCCATCTTTTCTTAAATTAACTTCACTTGTTCATGAAGCAAAATCATGGATATGTGCTGTTTGTCTTTCAATCCTTCACCCTGCACATTTAAGACCAATTAAAACTAAATACTACTGATACAAATAGAAAGGAGAGAGGATCATGTCAATATCTAACCGTCGTGAATGACATTCACACTAATCCTCCGGTGGAGAACTGTAATTTACCAACTTACCCAACAGTTAT
The DNA here is from genome assembly GCA_018107945.1 of Datura stramonium. Lineage (NCBI taxonomy): Eukaryota > Viridiplantae > Streptophyta > Magnoliopsida > Solanales > Solanaceae > Datura > Datura stramonium. The sequence goes on along the minus strand of JACEIK010000076.1, from coordinate 206,585 downwards.
AGATTCATTTAGTCGAAAATAAGATATTAGAAAAATAAATATTAAAGGTTTAAATAACTATAAAATGATCTGCGGAAGTCTAGTTATTATAATCCCAAAACCCGAAAGTCATCATACAAAGACTTTGACTAGCAATGTCTAAGAGTTGCAAAGGCAAAAGAAAACATAAATCGTTGTCTCGAATAGAGTAGAATCTATCTAATCTGAAGATTTGCTGGCATGTGGATAGGAATAAGCTCACCCTCAGATTAGTTAGTTGTCAACACTAGATGTGAGGTCGTGAAGAAGACTCTGAAATATAGTTTGCACTCAAAGAAAAGTGCAGGAGTAATATCAGTACAAACACTATATGCTAGTAGGCATCATATACTGCCTATGCTAGTAACCAATATGCATCATATCATCGATGAAAGCAATAGACAAGTATAACAACACGTAACTAATAATTCAAGGAATCAAAAATAACGACACTCAAGTAAATACACTGCACTTAGACCCAACAATGCAACTAACACGGACATAAGTCTCTATACTGTATATAAGAAACATCACAAGAATTTGCAAGCATAATGCAATTACAACACAATCATGGAATTATATGCATACTGAATCACAATTGTATAGCTTCATCTCACTCGCCCTACTCAATATCATATCTCGAACACACATCTGCCGTTTATCCGTACACACATGCTAGTGGGTCTTTAATCTTCCCCTAACTAGTCATGACTCCGCAGTGGGACCCTACATGTACCGTACCAGGGTGGTACTCACTTTACACACAACTGCTCATTCGTAAGCTCACATCGGACTCAAGTCACTCATATCATTACCGATATGGTATCAAACCATCATATAACCGCTCTGCCATCCGTAAGCTCATATCAAACTCGAGCCACTCAAATATGAACCATATTCTGATCAGCCGTGGTACCCACTTCTACACATAATCGCTCGTTTGTAAGCTCACATCGGACATGAGTTACTGATTTCCCCGTATCACTATGTGTTCCTCAATTATCATCAACATATGTCGTAAGATGTTCTCTGCTTATTCATCACGCAAGATAATAATGACAAGTACATATTAAATATCACGTATACACACCACAATCACAAGTTATATTCAAACAAACTTCAACAATTTAAAAGCTTATCCATACAAGCATTGTCAAGTCAACAATTCTCAATCATAGCTCCTATATCCAAAGATCAATCATGGATGTTTTATTAACTCATAACACATAAAAGTGAGTAATCAAAATCTAACTCCAAATAAACCATAACCTACCTCAACCAAAGAACTTGAACGAGCAAGCTACTTCATATGAGCCTTTCCCTTTCCCCAAAGCCTCGAAATTCTCAAAGTCAGAAAATAACAATGCAAGAATATTTAATCATCTACTCTTTAAATAATAGCTTTGGGAATTTAAATCCACATAATTCTACTCAAGTGATGTTTAAATATTATCCATGCTTAATTCATCATAGTCTAGTTACAATGATCACATCACCCTAAATCATGGAGCCTCTACTCCTTTAACACATTTGTAGTATTTACACCAAAGGCATTATTTTATTGGACTCTAGGCTCCAAATTACCACGATTATGTATTAGAACATCCAATTCCATCCTCGGAAGTATTAATTAAAGAAGCATAGAAAGCAATAATTATCATCACACATTCAATTTCCCATAACTTTCATGAGTTCTAGGGTTCTAGCTCATAATTCACTCATTACGCCATCCCAACGATTCTAGGATGTTAGAGGATTCATCGGTATGAAAGAATTGACGGGATAAACTTACCTTGAAGGAGAATTATGCCCTATCCTTGTGAAAGTCACCCCATAGGTCTCTAGGTTCGAGTTTTGAGATTATGAGGTGAGAAACTTGAAATAATTGACTTAAATTCATATTCCGCTCGCGCCGCTTTGCCGAAGTGGTCATCACCTTCGTCTGCAGCCAACCCGCTATGGAAAACCAAGGCCTCGTCCTTACCCACTACGGTAGAACTCCAACCGCTATGACGCCTCGCAAAGAATGAAAAATCCAATACGATGCCTCGTTAACTGCAAGAGTTTAGCAAACCATACCAAGTTACATTTCACCATACAAATATCAACTCAAGACATCACAGTCGAATACAGATGTGAAACTCGCTGTAAAACATCGCTGCAAATTCAATTGTAGTCTTAGAATTCCCTACGCAGGCCCTTATTTCACTAAGTCACCCCCTACCGTAACACAACTTAACATAATTTATCATGATTACACGCAAGTTTTAATTTTTAAACCTCCCCATCTTTAGTTTTATTAGCTCAATTTTTACTACAAGGACTCTAACAAGGGTATTATAGTCCTAACCACCTCATAACGACGGGACTCGTCATTACAATTGCCTTGCCCATAACCTATGCAATTATTTTAAGTGCATTACAAGGATTAACTCAATCAACTTGCTCAGAGGTTATTTTAAATTCAATATACTATAAGTTTTACATGATAAAGGTATCCAGAAAACCAATCTTATTTCGAGAAATCACATTTATTCAAGCTACCTCAGAGCTGAAGGGCCAAGTCAGTGTCTAATGAACTATATGATGATTGATTATTGTAAATGAAGGCAGGCGTGGTCTGCAGACTACTGTTTGGTTTGTCCCGTAGAGACACTGATGGATTTACTTCCTGACCATCTTCTCTGATAACTTCCTGACCATACAGGACCTCTTCAAGTTATCTTTGATACCTGTGATATGTCATTTTTCCCTACTGGGTTCATTTGATTTAGCTGAGCTTTCAAGAATGGCATATCAAAAATGAACCTGGAGCTTGCCTGCTGGAAATGGTACACAGGAATTGCATTGTCCAATTTCAACTCCAAAGGTTTGCTCCATTGGCCCAAGAATACTTCGGTTGCCACTGCAGCCGAAAAAAATGTTGTCCTGATCACAAATAGCTGCTTTGTTTTGGTGCTTTTTATTTTTGGGGGTTTGATCTGGAATTGTCCGTGTGACATTGGACTCTGCAATCTTTCTTTGTGATCGTGTTGTACGTGATATGGAATTGGAACTCTTCTTGTTTCTACACTTCAACTCAGATAGACTTGAATGAGATTGCTCTAGAGCTAGTATAACTGGCAGAACTTTGTTTTCTTCCAACTTAGCACTTGTTCTGCCGAGTTTCTTCCTATCTCCAGATGTCTCATTAGTGGAGATATGAGAGTGCAAGTTATTCTCTGCTCTCGCCCATTTTGAGCTTAGCGCTTCTGTTACTATGAACATTCCTTCTGTAGCACAAAATTGATGTACTTTTCTCTGAATTTTCTGTACGAGAAAGAGGACTGTTCGCTATTTTGGCCTCATCTCCTTTGCAGCATTAGTCAGATCCATCTTATCACTGAGCACTGAGCCAAATCCTCCAACAGGACTAGACAGTTTCTGAGATGAGGTTAGGACTCCAGTATTAGATTGACTTTTCACAGCAGCAAAGGCAGCGAATCCTAAGCACGTTGGAGGCTGAACACCATTGTTTAGACTTTTCCGGTTGGCAACCATTGAAGTACTTTCATCCTAAATCTTGGAAAATGATATCAAGCTCTCTCTGTAACTAGCCTCCCTGTTCTACAAAATGACAAAAATCATAATGCACTTACTTTCTTCATGTTGTATCCTAGTATAACATATTTTTTTGACAGAAAAATACTCTCCAAATGAACTGCGCATCAAAGGAAGCAGGCTGGAGAGAAGAACTTACAAGAATTAGTGACTTATTACACATAAATGAGCTAGTCTCATGGTAAAGCGAAGGCCTGCAAGAAAATTCATATGGAGAACGAGGACCAGCATTGCGAGAAGACAACCATTGACTGTGTCTATTACCTGTTTAAATACAGCAAGAAACAAGGTATCAGAATTATTTGAATACTGCCAAGAGTATAACTTTTCACAGCTAACTGATAATCTAAGAAACACATGTATAAATCTCACAGCACAAGTTTTCTACCTAATAAGAATGCACTGTCAATCGGAGCAGCACCTTGGTGGATAATGAAGGTTCTTTGCCGCTTCTCCTATATGTTGATGGTACACTTGGGCCAAAGTCCAATATTTTTTGGAAGAATCATCAGTGGCACCATCTGGTACAACACCTTGAGAGTGTCTTGTTCCTTGATGTCATTTTGCAATCTCCTCATCGATCTTCGTCTTGTCACCGGAAATTCCACTTCAAAGTTTCCGGGATTGGTTTTTAGGACATGAATATTTTGCTAGTTCATATATAGCACGAGCCTGTAAATCATTAGAATTTTGTTACAAATTGTTTGTTGGTTCTCGTGATACTTTGTAAAGAATCTAATTGTTTTAGACATTTGTCAAATTACCTGTCTGAAATAGACAGTACCAGAGGAGTTGAAATGCATAGCATTTTTTGGAATCAGAAATGCATCATGCTGCAAAATCATGAGTTTCAAAAGATGATTAAGCTATGCCACAATAGAGTTCTGACTTTAGAACTGAGAGCGTACATTTTGAAGTAGTCAAGATTATTCAGATCAAAGGTCACATTTCTTAAATAGACATTTATAGGTAGAAGATTCTTGAATGCTAAGGAAATTAATGATTGATGGTTGAGTTAGCAGATCACATTTCTACAAACATGAGATGATTGGAGGTTCAAGTGGCAATTCTGAATATTGCTTATAAAGAGAGGCTTGCAATAACTTGATCCTGCTTCCTCAAATGGGATCCAAGATAAGGGAAAGGAAAAAGGACAAGAAAGGGTGTAAAAGATTATCCAGATAAGAAAAATACATAAAGGCCCAATCAAGTTAGTTGCTCGGACTCTCCAAAATGTTGTTGCTCAGGCTGGATCCTCCAAAAATACACTACTTTTGAAGGATCCGACACACACCCGATGAAATTTTTGAAGAGTCCAAGCAACGTAGCAATCAAATGTAAAAGAACAAAAATAGATTAAAAGAGATGTACAAGAGAAATGGCAATTCATGACCTCAACTGTTCAAGATTCTGGATGGCATTCCTTCTTCATGAAGCTTAGCCCTCATTGTACCAAAACCATAGGCTCTCTAATGATTTCATAGTAATCTTCCACCTTAAAAAGGAATAGAATAAAATCAAATTTTAGTCAATAAGAAGATAAGGACCAAACGCAAGATCAAACCTCAGCCTGATCAACTGGTTCTGCAAATATTTCATGGGTGTCCCTCCTAACATCAAAAGTAAGATGTTAAATATCCATTTGCTGTATTCCTTATTGTTTGCTTAATGTGGGAAATATTGAAGTTAATATAATCTGAGGATGAATACTGAACACAATCATATTTGAGGATAAATACTGACTGACCTTGTAAAAACAGAATAAGTTCTAGGATACGTTTTTCTGGCAACTTTGTTATTTACCTGATAGAATCCTGAATATGAATTAAAACTCAAGTTGATGTTTGAAATCTAAATAAACCATATACTAAGCTCAGACTGTGTTATTTGACAAACAAATGATGCTTAAACGCCATTTTAAGGTGAAACAGTTGGTGATCCTCCACATATAGACTTACTGTTGTACTGGATGAATTCGTGATGTGCGTCCCAGCATTTAGAAAGAGGCCTCAGCAAATACCAAAGAATAGTAACTGCAAGCACAAAATCTAACTCAGCAACAGCCGCATGTTTAGTTGAAACAGAATTACAATTATCTCCAACTTGATGGAACTTTCTTGATATTGCCCTTCAGCAGGAAGGCGGTCCTTCGGATTGCTCCTTCTTCATCTTTCCCTTTTCCCACCTCTGCATTTCCTCATTCCATTCATCATCATTACTACTACTCTATACCATATCTCAATCACTTTGACAAATGTGACTCTTCACTCATCAAAACTCACCTCAGAAAATTTCTTTTATGCCTTTGAAGAAAAAGCCACCTCACTATTTGTATAAAAATATCTTGCAAAAGTAGCATTACATGCACATCAGGCAATTTTAAGAGATAAAACGGATATTACTCTAAATCAGATAAAAGGATTCAGAATGATCTTACCACAGCAGCATTTAGGGATCTTTGAAAAGGAGAAAGGCTTAAAGAGGTGTAATACTGTACCAACATCACAATGGAAAGATTATTCAATGAAAATCAGGTGAAATGTAAAAGTAAAATCTGAATTTTCTTAATTAATAATGTGTTACCATAGTTAGAGAGATCATTTACGTTAATGATGCATTACTATAGTTGGAGTGATCTATTATATTTGTCCTCAATAGAACCAAATCTGCAGTTATATAGCTAATAATGCTAGTTAATTTCCAAATTACAGCAATGGTTAGGTGATGAGGTTGATTTCTCTCACGGTCATTTAATTAATAGTTATGCTGTCACCTTTCTTCTTGATTTTAATTTTCTTCAATAAAAAAAAATAAATTTATGAGAGAATAATTTCATTTAAGCATTATATCGAAAATTTAACTGTGTTGATGAATAAGCAAGGAGCGTTTCCTTAAGTGCAAACTTTGTAAGGCTACTAAACTGGCCTCCTAGTTAACTATTCATTCTCGTCTCAATCTTTATCCGTGCAGCTTTACAATATTGGGGTTCTTTTTATATTAGTTACATTTGTAAAACGTGATTATTCCATTTTCAAAATGACAAGATCTGTTGTAGGAAATTATTTAGAAATTGATATTTCATAGTTCATTTATTTTATGTGTAGTTACGATTTATTTATCAAAATTATATAGGAATAGCTGTTGTAATCTTAGTCTAATTTGGTTTATTAGTAATATAAATAGAGTTGTCTTGTACATATTTTCTTGTAGTGAAGTTTAAGAGTTAATGAATTATTGAGTAAAGCCTCCTATCTCTTCTTTCTAGTTTGACAAAAAAAATTTATATAGTCATTGTTGGATCTTTCACTTGTTCATATATTATTTTGCTGGATATTTTTATTTTCTTCAAATTGGTATTAGAGCCTCGTGGTGAGATGTACTAGAGTTGGACATGACATCAAACACAAATACAAGAATATGACTTACACAATTAATTGTCCCGTTTTTGTGTTTGATGAAAAATAATTTTGAGAGTTGGTATCACTCAGATGAAGAATTTTTTCAATGTTATTGACCATGGTCCATTATTGGTAAAAAGATTCATGAAATATTGAATGGTGAAGCATCTACACACATATTAAGAAAATAGACAATTGAATTATAAGGTACGCTTCTACCTTCACAACAAGGTCTAATTGCATGTATACTTGTTATAGAAGCGTGCTTTATAATTCAATTGTCTTAAGACAATTTTAGTGAATTCACATCAAAATTCCACAAATGTAGAGAAAGCCAAATTGAAAGAGTTTAGAAGGTAGTGGAACAAAGGTCCGTCAAAGAATTCTTTACAAGAATTACTAATATTATGTCAATGGTAAGAAAACTCAATGGAGAAACACTAAGACCAAGTTAAAATTGCTGAAAAAAATATTGTGGTCCTTGAATATAAATTTTCACACCAAGAAGATGGTTCTTGAGCTACCAAAGAGCTTAGCACTGGATACTTGATGATTTAGAAGGAGAATTAGCAACTACTTAGTGAAGTCATGAAAACTTAGTTTATTAGTGATGATAAACAATTCTTTAAATAGGTTACAATAAAAAGAGATTCTGTTAACACAACTAACTTATTCTAATTAAATAATAATACGTAATATAAATAATAAATCAAAATATACTCAAACTAAACCAAATCCTGACCTTAAACTGACTAGAACTGCTATATGTACGCTAATAAGATCCCCCGGGTTAGGGCACAACCTAAGCTCAACTTGAATAGATTTCGATCAAAAGAAGGCTTTGGACAGCTTCTTAGCATCTTCTGGTGACAAAAAGGATGAGTTTATCATCGCGCTTTTCAAACAATTTCTTATAGGATTCACGTACCCCATATTGCTGCAGAGATCTCACGAAAATCAGGACTCAGACTACTGCATATTTTATCGATAGAGCTCTGGATTGTACACATGATGCACCATCAGTGCTAACCCACATAGAGAGTCTCAAACAGTGTGAAGACCGTGTGATGGATGAGTGATATGTCCAAATTACACCTCTATGATAAGGGAATACAATGCGCCATTGTCAAATATAGAACCCATCAAGATTAGTTGAATCATAGGGAATATGGTGAAACTAAGTCTTATATGGTTATTTGCTTAGTCAACATTTTTAGCAACGGTTTGAAATTATGTTCGCCCACTAATTTTCAAAGACAAAAGATCTATTACTATTGAACTCAAGTAATAAAGTGAGACCAGATTATGATCATCATGGTTTTTTGGAAATGTTTATTTGGTGAATGATGTGTGGGATTACTAATGCTAAGAGTTTAGGTTGCTAACTTGATTATCCTATCCAAAAGTTTCTCAACCTATTCGCATAAGTATCACACTTTATCTTCAACAAGAGTGATACAATTGAGTTATTACAATAATTAACCTAGGTCGATTGCTTATTACAATATTAATCACCAGTCAAGGTTTAGTGCCTTAAATCCCTAATAATGACCCACTTAATCCAGATTTATATGCCTTACTCAAGTATGTCAAATTCAGTTTGTTAATGTTTGCAAATCATCTAAAACAATATTATAATACACATTTACATTTAAATTAACTTTAACATATCACCACTATTATCATTCTACCAAGAATCACACAACCCTAGTAATGAAACTTAGCCACACATGGTAGTTGTATTAATAACAATAACTGTCATTTTCATCAAAGACAAATTATGCGAAGAGATGAAACTGATTATGATTATAAAAACTCACCAATATTTCTTCAAGATTCTGCAGCAATGTACGTAGTTGATCCTTTTCTCAAAAGTAATGTCTAAAATCGCCTTTCTCTTCTAACTGATGCTGCACAAACCTAGCAACTCAAGCATTTATAATCTAAAAATAATCGTAGTTCATTTCCTTTTCGTGACACCTAAATTGATGTCCCATCGGTCATGTGATGCTCCTCGCCACTGGGCCGTCACTCCTTATTCAGTGTAGCAGCAATTTGCATCTTGTTTAATGGTACAGCTTGACGGTCCGTCGCGCAGGTCACGGCCTGTCACTTGGTCCATCGCCTTATCCAATGTACCCTTAATTCTTCATCAGGACGTGAATGACGGTCTGATCGGAGAGAGGTGACAAATGCATCACCTGGACCGTCACTTTCACTTACTTTTGTTCTTCAGCCCGACGGTGAGGATGACGGTCCATCACACCGGTGACGACCACAGATAGGCCATGTTGTTGTTTCACACCATTTATTTTCTTGCTTTTAGTATTTTAATATTAACAAAATAAAAAAACTAAAGTTGCTCGAGAACTTGCATCAATTCATAGTTAAAGCATCAAATGCATCATCAAATGCCGGCGCATCAACACCTCAACTTAGAATATTTGCTTGTCCTCAAGCAACACAATGCAACCTCATTAAAGCAAAAGAAAACAGATAACTCAAGCAATTGTCATATTCAAAGTAGATTATTTCCTGTATTTAACACTCTCCTTTTTCTAATAGGACATAAATAGATAGAATCTATTAAACACATTGATTTATGAGACCATAGATAACATAATGATATCAATATAGTACCTTACATACACCAACAATTTATCCCCAACAAACCTCAACCATCGCAATGCCATTCTAGTGTCCTCACCACAAAGAAGTCCCAACTCACATCAAAAGTTATTTGCTTGAGGACTAGAACAAGACACTCTTTCTCACAAAAAAATTCATAACAATGCACATGCGAAACCATAAACTTGCCTTTATCATCATTGTTTCAGGTTTTTTGGACACTTGATTAGGACTTACTATAGGACTTTCTTTTGGCACAACGTAAGCTTGGGTGAAAGGCATGGTATATAGATATAGGACTTGACCCTCCATGGTGCTATGCTATTTCTCTTGCTCTGCTCTTGCTTTATCTCTTGTATTCTCTTTTATCCATTTTCCTTCTCAACTCATGGGTGTGGTTTTCATTTGGATCTTCCTTTTTCATCAAACATCACTTATTTATTTTCTCATTTTTTTATAACTAAATTTTGTTCTCTTTTTCTTCAACAACCAGAATTCACACCTATCATTTTTAATCCGCAGATTCTTTCTTCCATACCCAACCTTATACCCTCCTATAGCCACCTCAACTTAGGTGATTTGCCGAGTTGAGGTACACAATATTCAAGGAAGGATCGTGGCTAAAACATGTTCATTATAAAAAATATAGGCAGGTAAAATAGACTAATAAAATGAACGGTCAATCAGGCTCAAAATTAGAGACTGGGCGAGGATTATTCACATTGTTTGGGAAGTCATACGCTTAATGGACTAATTACAAAAGATGTCCTATGATCCTTTTCTAAGCCGGGGCTTATCCTACAAAATTAGCAAGATAAACCGTAAAAGTTATAGATGCATGCATCATGTAAGAATAACATCAATTAATCTCAGCGTACACTTGGCAACAATTTGCACTATCAAAGAATGATTATCAACATATGCCCTAGCTTAAGACACTGTTATATCAATATATAAATAATGTCAAATATAGATCCTTCAAAGTCAATATTTTACAAAGATACACACATGCCACACTAAAAGATTGTGGGGGTCTCCATTTTCCAATAAGTTTTAACAAAAAGATGTTCATTTCCATAACTGCTTTAATTTTTATAAAATTTTCTTTTACATATCAAATAACACACAATTTCAAAATCAATTGGTGTGGATGTGCATTCACAAAGTACCCCCAACCCCCCCAAAAATGGCATTGTCCCCAATGCATATATGTAAAACTCCCAAACCGAAAATAGGGTAAAACTCCGTGAAGCTCTATACTTTAGAGTTTGGCACAACTGTCTGTGGTGGAGTGACCCTAGAGCCGTCAATAGTGGCTTTAGGACGCTGCCACACTTTAAAAAGGATCAGCATGGAAGCCTCCATAGCTGAAGGCGGTGTGACAAGAGTTGTCGAATCTAAATGAATTTTGGACCCTATGACATGCCCCTCAACTTGAGGTGCTGAATTGGAAGAAGCCCACCAACCCCCTGGCTCACATCCTCTTCCACCCTAGAATGTTTCAAAGCTTTCGCAACTCAACATTCTCCCGTTTCTCCGCGCTACTGCTTTTTTTTTCTTATGGGATTTTCCCTCATATCTAACATCACTCTCGTAAGTCTTACGATTGACTAGGCTTCTCGCAACTAATCAATGAAGGGTGCATCATCCTTGATTTTCAAATCTGAAATCGAGAACTTTGGGGGCTACCGCCTCCCGTTGTAACTTTAGAATGTCATTCTAAGCCTTTTTCACCAAATACAATCCTTTCCAACTTTGGTACTCGTGAGGTCTCTTAGCCCGTCATTCACCCTCGTTTCATGTCATCCATACGAATATGAATGTGATTGTATGGTTCTAAAGTGGTTGTGATAACTCAATCAACAAAAGGGAATAACTGCTTAGTAAACAACTTTAGTTGCTTGTCTTTTCGTTTGCTTTTCGACTACCTAGCGAAGTTTGCCGGTGTGAATGCATACCGTGAGGATCGGGCAGGCAATGATGTATCACTGATTCTCCCTTCGGTAGTTTCAGCCGCATCAGAAGTGAATAGTGTGGATGTATGAATTGGGGCGACATGGCAAAAACTAACCCCGCTCTCCCGTGGCTTCTCCAAATAACTTAATAGATGCTTTCGTTGCCCTTTGCAATTAGACCACTAGGACTCCATCACCTCAGGAATTTGTTTGTAGTTTGTGTCATATCTCTGGATTCATCCTTTGACTTCTCTAAGTCACACCTCTTATAGAATAAGTCTCACATCAATGCTAGACAATATTGGTACATGAGCTTCTCTCATCTGGGTGATTAGGCATGGAAATGACAGTGATGTAGATAACCTCACCGCTCTCCACATCATCTCCTTGGTGATAATCACTCCCATGTTCAATGGGAACCCTGACACTAGGCTTACACAGCACCACTTATCTTCGCCCAAGGTGTTATCTTCCCCTATTGGAAATAGTCGGCCAAACAACCGCCCACCAAAACTTTGCTTCAAATGTCAGTGTGGACTTCACTATTCTTTCCTTGGTGTTTTCCATCCAAGAGGGTTGTCTATCTATTAGGACCTGTGTTATTCCACACACCGGGTTATGTCGCCCTTATTCCGTATTAAAATTCAAAGTGACGTTAACTAGAGGCATAAATTCGTGCCCATAGAGCACCTCTATTATGGTATTTGCTGAGATATCTACCATTTCTCCCTAGACTAGTATGCTTTTCACATTTCTATTTCTCGATTTCCATTTCTCGCCTCTTTTTGCAAGACCGTTTTGAAAGTTATGGAATGATAGAATTCATGAACCATGGTAGGGTAATAGTGGCCTAGTGCTTCACTCATCCATCCCAGTCCATAGAACTTGTACTTGGCCTCACACTGGGCACTCGGGCAACTCAGAACCGATGATCCTCACTTCCTCCGCAATGGCCAAGGCTTGAGATGTCCTCTAGTTGTGGTAGTGAGACCTCGGAAGTATTTTTCATCCGTTTTCACTTGCCAACGCAGATTATCTCTAAACCGTGGTGTTTTTCCCTTTATTATGTCTCTCCTTATTGGCTCAGTGTCTTCTCGCTGGCCGTTAGTGGTTTCATTGCCACTCCCTTCATCTGAATCGATCGTCACGTTGAACCAAATCACCGTCAAGAATCATTTCCTCATTAGACTAGGGATTTGTGGCTTGTTTTCTAGCAAAGGGATCTAGTTTGGTAACCCGACATTGGTTCGATAGTTTCAACCTCCTATATCTCACCCTCAGAGTCAGTATTTTCATCTCGGAGGTAGTGTGTAGTGTCATCTCTCTCAACCCTCCTTCTGCACCACCCAGGTTGAAACTTGGGTGGAATGGGATTACCTGTAGAAATCGAGCTATTAGTGCCAAAAGGTAATCTAAAAACATGTGACAAAAATTGGATTTAATCAATGTAAGATATGAGTGATGAAATGGTTGACGGGTGACGGTCCGTCAATTTATCCGTTAGGTGAATCCTTGTGCATGTATAATTTCACCAAGAGGTGACGCTGCAAGACGACGGTCCGTCACTAACTTCTCGTAATCCCCCCTATCTAGTAACACCGCACGGGAACCCATAAGTAGACGGTGAATGTGACTGTCTGTCATCAAGATGACGGTCCATCATATGTTTCATTTTATTTAGTTCAAAGCCGATGACACTAATGGTCCATCAGACATGTAACAACCAATATTTTATCTCGGCCAAGCTACCAATTTGTGCACAAATAATGAGTACTCAAGTTTTCTTCACCATGTGTCCTCAGACCAAAACCATAGAAAAATTAACTATTTCCCTTAGGAATGTCATCACTAAACGGGCATCATAGGGCAGCCATCCTACAATGTAATTTTAGCTATTTTTTTTAGCACAACAACTTGAAATATATTCAACAAGAGATTACTAGGCTACAAGCTTATCACTGCATGCCATACACTAATCATTCACTTGGCTCTGCTCAGCCGCACTGTATCCCCTACTACATTACTCACTGCGGAATCAGAATGAATATGTATGACATACCTCTGAGTTTTTAGGCAAGATAAACATAGAAATTGTGCTAGGTTCCAATCACCCAACACACGATTTGAGTAATGATCAATGAGGGATGGAAGGGATTGGATAGCAAAATGGAGAAGATTGACCGTGGGTGTAGAATTTGCGGATGCGAAAGGTGGGAAGAGAGAAAATGAAATAAAATGAGATAAAATTCAAACGGTCGGGGGTAATTAGGAGTGAAAGTGGGTCAACCAAGTTAGCAAAGTTAGGTTAGATCGGGTAGGGCTTTTAGGAATTTACTTACCCGGTTAGATGATCGGACAAGTGATGGTCCACTTCCGATTGTACGATGTTTAGTCAACTTACTCATAATGCAACACTCGCGATGCCTTTAGTTATCTCAAGTAAGTGACGAAGGTATTGACGGTCCATCACAAAAAGGATGCCTGGGTCACTCTTATCCGCATTCCATGTTTTTGTGACCACTTTGACAATATAATTGATGGCTCATCGTACATCCGATGCTCGTCAACTTAGCCACGAGCTTATCCAGAACATCCATTTTTATTTCATCTTGATGGTCTGGGCGTGACGGCTTGTAAAGTTTCGACGTCCATCAAAGGGTGGTCAATGTACTTTAGAGTACCTGTACTTTGCACACTTAACACCCTTTCAAACCAAAAGATAATAGCAAAATCAATCAAGCATCATATTCAAAATACCATTCTTGGGTTGCCTCCCAAGAAACACTTTCTATTTAATGTCGTGCGATACATGACGGGTACCTTGATTACTCGATTTCATCAAGGTACACCAAATCTAGCACCTTTACCTCCTTTGGTAATCCATAGTACTCTGCTTCACATGTTGGTCAGTCTTTGAAGCGTTCCCTTTTTGATTTTCTAGCTCAATACCTCCATTGGAATACTTGTGTCACCTTGAAGAAGGCTAGACCATTTTGATTGAGTTTGCCCGAAATGGACTGAGTCCAAAGAGTTGAACAACAACACAAGATCTCTAGGACTAAACTCCCTCTTTTCAACTCTCCATTATGATACATCTTCATTTTTTTTTTTTTTATAATGCAACTCTTTATATGCTCGCACGGAACTCATCCATCTCATTAACTGATCCAGCCAAATGTGCAAAATCTTCACTCCAACTCAAATTGAGCTTTTGATTGCCTACGAGCCTATGTTCTAGCTCAACATGTAAATGAAAGCTCTTAACACTAGCTGATAGTGGAGACATCCTAATATGCATTTTAAATACTATTCAACATTGTTACACCCAGTGTTTATCGTTTATAGACACGCATACATTTATTTTGAGAGTTTTTGAGTACGACGCATGCGGTAAAAGGCCCGGACAATGCTGGCTGCACTTGGAATCAAGCGAGCAAGAGGCCGGGGCTGGAGGTCGCGCACTGGCGCCGCACTCCGCACCAACCAGCCCGGCGCCAGGCGACGCGCCACACCCCTGGCCACTGGCTCCTACCTATATATATGAGTTGAGTTCAAGTTTAAATCATAACAAATATTTTCCCAAGCCGAACTTCAGCTCATGCAGGTTTTCTTTATTTTCCATTTTTTTGCCAAATTATGCCGGTAAACTCCGTCCAAATGCAAATTCATCTTGGGTATCGAGTTCTAGGCTTACGAGAAGTATCTCTGCGGAGTTATTTCTTAATAATTGTCTAGAGATCGGAACTCCGAGTAAGAGTTGTCAAATTGATTTTTTTAAATTGAGTCTTAAGTGGCTACAGGTGATAGGTAAGCAATTCTCCCTTCTAAATCCTCAAGAAATTGTGAGTTTCTATCAATCTAAACAAAGTTGAATTATAGTCAATAATATTGAAAGGTATCATTGTTTACTGAGTTTTATTATTGAAAATACCCCTATTCTTCAAAGCATAAATGCCTCAATTGATGGAATTTCCAATACAGTTGGAACTAATTGAATGGAAGAGAATCATAATCCAGGTATGTTAAGCATATCCCTGGGCGTTATTTCCATTGTAATAGTGATACGACTAGCACTTATGTAGTGACGGGGGAACTTGAATGCTATAGTTAGCTATTACAAATAACTTAAAATTGTAGTTAGCATCCCCGGTTGGGGTAGATCATATTTCGTATGACCCCTCACTATAAATAGTTGAGGAGTCGCTAATTGTACAAACCGCTTATAGAGCTACACGCTACTTGTCTTGACGTTTTGCCCAAGAGATTAAGCTTACTTGTTTTCACAATGTGGTATCACTTACAAGAATCAGAGTAACCGCCGAAAGCCATGATATTGCTTATGAGCTACCGAATTGCTTGCAGAGCTATTAAGTGTTTGAAGGGACTAGATTAAAGCCTTTGGGGCCACGTTGGAGTCTTCTATGAACTCCTTCTATGTCGTAGATGATATTATCGACCTCTCAGGGCCTAACTGTTGACATAGCTATGTACCCACTTATAGAGCATTCCTCAAGGGTACTGAGGATATAGATTTATTTTGGCACTTCAGGGCCTATGGGACCCGGGCAGGTTATTCCCTTTCTGCTTGCACCTTCCAGATTATGAGGGCCCAGATGAGGTTCTTATTTGTATATTTACTTGTTAGTTATGTTAGATTGTGAGATATTAAGGTTAAACTCTTATCCCTTCCTATTAATTACATTCAGTTCATTTATCAGTTCCATTCAATCTTTACTACTGCCTTACATATTTGGTACATATTGTACTAATGCCTTATACTTGGGGCACTCAGACATTTACACTGGCAGTGCAAATAGATGTGGTTTAGCACCTTTCCGGGGTCGCCCGTAGTTAGCGTCTACACCTCCTTTTTTTTGAAGTTGATAGTTAGAAAGGTTAGTTCTTTTATTGTACAACTTTTGGGTAGGTCAAGGCCCTGTCCCGACAATTATTCTAATTTTTAGAGGCTTGCAGACTATTGTTTATCGTTGGTTGGTTGTTGTTAGCCGTTTGGGGCCTAAGTAAGGTATTTCCTTGCGTGATGGTTGTATGGGTCTAGCTTAGATAGTTAGTTAGAAGCCTTGTCGGCTATAGTATGAATGTGATTGCCTGTCTTCTCTGTTGTGGAATTAGACAGCATGTGGTGGTCTATCAGCCCACATAGAATCCTTTTATTGCCTTACCGGTTGGGTTAGCTATTTCTTTTACAGTGGTTATGTGGCCTTATCGGCCCGAGGCCAGCTTGTTTCATAACTGTGACATATGTAATATCTCGGAAGTTCCTAAGATTAGACACGAGAGTTTAAAAATTGAAACCGCTTGAAATTGGGGAAAATTATTGAAGAACGAGAGGTTCCATGGATAGTGTGGATCAACCAAATGACCTCCTCGGAGGAGTCATGAAAGGTGTCCTGGGTTGTGGGTTAGTGGAGACACGACCGGTCCGACAACTTATTGTAGAGTACAACGAGTCGTCGTATAGAATCGTGGTGAGAGTTGGACTTGGTGTCATGGATGCCACGGCCACCCAACGGCCCATCGTGAGGTACCATGGATCGTGGTGAGCTTTCGTTGTTAGCTTAGTGAGGTGGTCGTTGTATGTGATGGAATGAGACCACGAATCGTGGGTTCTAGTAATGAGTCATGATAAGGCTCGTCGTTGGAGAAAGTGCCTCGGTTGATGAAGGAAACAACGGGTGATTGGACGACCCATGTAGGATTGAACGACTCATTTTTTAGGTTGTTGTGTGAGATGAGGTCTAGCCTAGACAAAGGCAAAGCACAAGTAGACACCACGGGTCGTCGTATCCTCCAACGACCCATAGGATCGTCCGTTGTTTGTTCCAGTGAGCAGTTTTTATGCGATTTTAGTAAGGGTATTTCCGCTATTCCTAAGTTCTAGGGGCCTATACTACGTCGTTAAGGATCATTTTAGTGGGGTTTAAGAAGGGGAAAAAACCTATTATAAGTTATTTCTTTCATGTATGCAAACTTGAGAGTTTGAAGAGAGGATTTAGAGTAAGTTTTGAAGGTTTCCATTGGAATCTCATCTTGGGCAATTAGAGAAGTGGTAAAATCATCCCTCCTGTGTATATGTAGGGTTATGAGTGTGTGTTTCCTTCCTCACCCATGCCCAAACTTCAAGCTAAGTATGGCACATTCATATGATCAAGTTATGAGGGTTTTACCTAATTGCATAATTCTTCAATTTCTATATATGGGTACGATTAGATTATGTTTCTATTGATGAATTGTGAAGCTTGGACAGATTTTAAATTATTTTCAATCAAAAATTGTATTTTCTAAATTATGAAATTAAATGCCCATAGATGAGAAGCTCATGAAAGATGAAAATAATGATGAATGTGTGAGGATGATGAGATTTAATGATGAAAACCATGTTCCTAAAGCTACCCATGATTATGCTATTATTTTCAAAATGAATTGAGTAGGTCCAAGCATGATAAAGTTTTTGGCAAGGCCCCATATCAAGTATGATGAGTGTAGTATCTCTAAAGTAAGTTTAACACATGGTTTTGGAGCAGATGCTCCACTTATCTTTGAGCTTGTGGTATGTTTCTAAATAAAGCTTCTCATATGCATAAATTCATAAATTGAGATGTATGTATTATTGAGCTTCTTCTTCTGTTACCATAAGCGAGCCTATGCATGATTTCATTGTTGAACTTTGTCAAATGACAATGTTGAGCTTCGTTTCATACGATTTTGAGTTTATGCATGATATCATTTGTTGAGCTTCATCAATAGACAGCCACATTCTATATACGATGTAGAGCATTGCATGTTTGAGAGAAGAGTCTAGCACCGGTGGGGATACGGTCGACTACCCCATGCCCCGTAACTACGCGCCAATGTAGGTTGATACTATTATATTATTGGGACCTCCCTTGTGAGCTATCCCCGGCCTTAATGGCCCATGAGCTTGATATCGATATCATAGTAGCTTCCTTAGCCCCGGCAAGGTTTGGACGCTCTGCCCACTTGAGTATATTAGCCGGGACCACGTAAGCTCTATCGTGGTATGTCGGGTGCCAAGGATGAGTCTCCCATTGTCACATGATTTAGATTTGGTATATTCATTACTTATGATTATTACTTTAAGCATGCATGTTCTAAAAGCAAGGCTTGACCATTGTTCAGTTTTTCTACACATGTCATATTTCGATTTTGAGTTATTCGAGTAAGTTATGATGTTATGAAGCTATGCATGGTCATATTATGAAAAGATTACGATTTCGTAATGAATGCATACGTAGTCCTTCCTCTGATTTTAAAGCTTTGAATATGTTATGAAATGTTTTAAATGATTTACTTCATTTAAGCGGTTTTACTTACCTTGCATACTCGGTACATTTCACGCATCGACCGCATACTTTCTATGTTGTATTTCATGATACAGACCCAACTCCTGGGATCAACCCCGTTCGTAGTCGATTGTCATAGTTAGCCCTACCAATTGGTGAGTCCTCATCCTTCTGAGGGCCAGACTTTCAGTTCCTTATGTATTTTCAAATTCAGTATGGTTGAGTTAGTTGGGGTCTTGTCCCATCAACTCGGCCCGATTAGAGGCTTTCCAAAATTTATGTATATGTTAGCTTCGATGCTTATTCTGATGTTATGATGATTTAGACTTCCTAACAGTTACTTGTGGATTTCTTCCAGTTTATCAAATGAGTTAGATGTATGCTTATGCCATAGGTCAACTTGGGGCCTCTTATACCGTGTCTGCGATCCAGGCCTTCATTCGGGTCGTGACAAACTTGGTATCGTAGCTATAGATTTGTAGAAGTGTCCTAGGGTGTCTCGAAAGCCGAGCTAGCAGAGTGGTTTTTCATGGGTGTGAAGCGCCACACTTATGACGAAGAGGCTAGAAATGTTTATAAATATTTCCTTCTTTCATGATCTATGAAGTGCGATGAAAAATCTTTCTATCCTTCTAATTATTAGCGATTGGGTAATCATGACTCGAAGAATGAATGGAAGGAGTGAAAGAGTGGGTGGTGAAGGCCATAAGGATGGAAATGGTTATAGGCATTAGCCAGCCCCACCACTTCAGGAGCCTCGAGCACCGGAGCCAACCGCTCATGCTGAGTTTCGAGCCACCATTCAAATGTTGGCATAAGCCATGACTGCCCAGGTTAATCAGAAGGCCGTTGTGCATGTTCCGCAAATGGAAATGCAGCAAGAAACTCGAGTCGAGACTTCTTGAGGATGACCCCGGAGTTCTTTGGTCCAAGATAGATGGAGGACCTACATGATTTTATTGATGAGATTGTAAAGATCACCCAAGTCATGGGGCTAAGTAGTGTTGAGTGCATAGAGTTGGCCTCCTACCAAAGCCAGAAGGGGCTATGCGTATCCGGTTTCAATGGAAGGATAGCAGGTCGCAGGAGTAGGTCCGATCACATGGAGGGAGTTTCTGAAGCTGTATCTTAGATCGGTTCTTCCCTCGAGATAAGGGAGCTGAAGGCAACTGAGTTTGTAAACTTGAAGCACGGAAGGATAATGAAGGTGCAAGAGACCCTTTGAGTTCACTCCGCCATCGAAATATTCCCGAGTTAGTGGCCGACTGTAGAGACTTGGTACAGATTTGTGCATGGTATAGCATGGTATCGAACAAGTGGAGTGCCGGATTGCTATGCTTCTCACCAGATATGGACTTTCCTCGCATGGTGTTGTATGCCCAGCAGCGGAGGTGACACATTTGAGGAGAGGGAGGCCAAGAGGGCCAGACCGAGGATCAAAGTGCATTCTCGTAAGAGTTCCGGTGGTGGGCACCGATAGTAGACTCACCAGAGATCATCTAGCTAGGCATCTTTGGCATTGAGGTTCATCCCGCTCCAGACATGATCGTAGAGGGTGAGTGTCGGGATCGTAGGGGTTAGGGCAAGCAGACCAGATTTTGGCATCCTCAGCCTTGTCGCAGATGTAGTCGGGCCACATCGGCTAGTGCTTGGCAGGTTCAGGTGCTTGTTTCGGTGTGGGCAGCCTAGGAACATGCTTCGAGATTGTCCAAATTATGGGAAAGATCGGGGTTGGGGGCCGAGGCCCAGCTCTTCTGTTCAAGAAATTTCCCTCTCCCACGCCGGACATTAGTGGGCATCTACTAGCACAACCGGTGGCCGCGTCATAATAGATTCTATGCTTTAGCTTCCTGTTAGGAGCAGAGGCCCCCCTCGGACATGGTTATTGGTATGTTGCGAGTTTTCCATATTGAGATATATGCTTTGTTAGATCCGCTACTTTGTCTTTTGTTACACCATGTGGCCAGTAGCTTCAGAGTCGGGGCTGATGTCTTGTCGAACCTTTCTCTCGCTTCCACTCTAGTAGGTGACTCACTTATAGCTAAACGGGTGTATAGAGGTTGCCCAGTCTCAGTCTTTCATAACCGTTATCAATATGTCCTAAATTTAACTATCCCGCGACCACAACTCAAGTTAATACATTGATCATCAAAATCAAGTTCCTTATTGTAATTCTCTTTTCCTAATCTCTACCTCTTAGACCTAAGCAAGTAAAGAATTTGGGAAATTCCTAACGTTGCGCACCGTTAAGAATCATTTAAGCATGAAGAATACAATACAAGCGTTTAGTATTGGTTTAGAATCGCTAGTGCAAAACCTCAGTTTGTTAATTCACCATGGTACCCATTAAACTTAGTTGTGGTGGTTTTACCCTATCATTTTTATAAGTAACCTAATAGCATTCATAAATAAAACTAAAATTAATACTTACAACAATAATTGGAAGAACCTTCACTTGATTAATGCAAAAATTCGAAAACAATTCAACAACCGTCTCAAAGTTCACAATGTAAACATCAAACTTGTATCTAAAAACTTGAGACTTAAAACTCTCTAGAAACTTCCTTGAAGACTTAAAAACAACATAGCTAATTACATAAAAATAAAAGGTTATTTAATAGTAGTAGATTTATGCTTTCTTTGTTCCTTTGAAGAGTTGATTTGGGATTGAAAGTCTCTTTTCCTAGTTGAAGTAGGAGTTGAGTTTTGGCCATTGGAAACCCCTTGGTGCGTCGAGGGTGCATGACGTAGTGGAAGGGCGCCCCGCCTACCGTAGTGCTAGAAAGGCTGCCCGCGCATGTCATCGTAAGTAAATCATGCCACATCACGAGGGAGACCGACGCCTCATGGATGGAATCGTGTAGCACAAGGGTCGCGCTTGCAACCTAGTAGCACAGTAACGTCGAAGTATTCGCATTTCCTTTGCCGTGCGTAAGTGGAAAGCACTATATTTATTTTTTCTTTCATTAATCTTGCTTAGTGCAGTCCTTCTTCTTCAACTTCAATCCAAACGTCTCAAATACACCCAAATCCATCACTTTTAGTCCTGAAAACATATAATCACATGCGTTAACCATTTTTACAAATATATAACATAATCTCATGTAAACACACATAATTTGTTCTCAAAACATAGTAAAGTACGGAAAAATAAGTCTATGAAGTGACAAATACGCCCTTCATCAGCCAGTTTTAGAATGGAAGGGTAGTTCGCCTGTGCTTGTGGTCGATTCATTTCCTACTTTAAGGCTAGGAAAATGATTTATAAGGGTTGCATGTACCATCTAGTTAGGGTTAAGGATGTCGAGTTCAAAAAACCCCGACTATCTAGCCGGCCTAGTAGTACGTGAGTATCCATAGGTCTTTCCCGATGATTTGCTGTGTGTCTCTCCCAAGCGGGAGATTGATTTCGGCATAGTTCTTCTTCCCGACACGAGTCATCTATTCCGCCCTGCGTAATGGCTCCACTCGAGCTGGAACAGTTGAAGGGTCGCTGAAGGTCCTTTTAGATAAGGGCTTGCCAGGGATGAGTAAGTCTCCATGGGTGTACTTGTTATTTGTCCGAAGAAGGATGGTCTACTGATGTGCATTGACTATCGGCAATAAACAAGGTCACAAGTAAGGTTCGGCATCTTACCTAGATTGATGATTTGTTTCACCGCTTCATGGTGCCAAGTGTTTCTCCAAGATTGATCTCGATCTGTGTATCACCACCAGGTGGTTCAGAGAGCATATTCTGAAACCGCTTTCGTGACTCGTATGGTCAATATAAATTTATTGTTATGTCTTTTGACTAACGATGTCTCCTGAAACTTATGGATCTAATTAACAGGTGTTCAAGTGCCATTTGAACATGTTCAAGACTGTGTTCATTAACATATCCTTTATATACTTTCTGTGGGAGCTTGTGAGGAGCATGCCGCTCACTTGAGTAGTGTCAGACCTCAAGGATCATCAGTTGTATGCTAAGTTCAGCAAACATGAGATTTTGCTTGACTTTGTGGGAATTTTTGGGCCATGTGGTGACTTAGAAAGAGGGCATAAAGGTAGATTCTCAAAAAATCTAGGTGGTGAAGAATTGGCCAGACCGGTGAACCCATCGATATTAAGAGCTTTTTGAGCTTGGCGGGTTACTATCGGAGATTTCCTCTGTTAAGGTCTTCCATCTATTTCAGCACTCGACCAAGCAATTTAGAATAAGTAAAGTTCCAATATTTGAGGCTTGTGAGAAAAGCTTCCAAGAGCTAAAGACTCACTCAATTCGAAGACAAGTATTGACCCACCCGAGGGTACCAATGGTTTTGTGGTGTATTGTGATGCTTCGAGAATCGGACTTGGGTGTGTCTGGATGGTATGTGTAAAAGTGGCTAACATATGGCTCTCAAAAGATAGTTGAAAGTCCAGGAAGAATTACTTTGACCGTTTATTATTGAGCATGAAGTGGAAAGGTTCTCGGAAGATTAGTGATATGGCGATTATTCCTTGTATGGTTCCACTGGATGTATTCATCTTGATCATGAGCCGTAATATGTGTTCACGCAGAAAGATTCAATCTTAGGTAGATTGTCAACCATTATTAGTCCACAGTGGGAGCGGAGGTCTAGCTCGACAAGCAAAGCACAAGTAAACAATTACCGGTCGTGGTATCCTCCAATGACCCATAGGATCGTCCGTTGTTTGTTCCAAAGGAGCAGCCTTTTCCGCAATTTCAATAAGGCTTTTCCAAAATACCCTAAGTTCCTAAAGTCTATACTATGTCGTTTAACTCATTTTAGTGGGTTTAAGGAGGGGAGAACCTATTTTAAGTTATTTCTTTTCATGTATGCAAACTTGAGAGTTTGAAGAGAGGATTTAGAGCAAGTTTTGAAGGTTTCATTGCAATCTCATCTTGGGACATTAGAGAAGTAGAAATCATTCCTCCCGTATATGTAGGGTTATGAGTGGGTGTTTGCTTCCTCACCCATGCCCAAATTTCTAGCTAAGTATGAGAAATTCATATGATCAAGTTATGGGGTTTTTACTCCGAATGTAAGTACATTATATGCCAAATCGATACTCAAATGTGTAGCTTTTGCTTTGTTTGTCCAATAATGTGTGTACAATCTCATGTAATTTTATATACATGTGATTTTATACACCAATATGATTATTGCTTTGGCAAGAAAACACACTTTATGGAGTTGAAACATGTTGGGAGAAATCAAGATGAACTCGGGAACAAGCAAGGAAGCAAGCTAGAAGCAAGGGAATGCGGTGGTTCCGCGATGAGCCATGACATGCCGCTATCATGATGCACCGCTTAAATTACAAAGCGTAAGAAATTCCTGAGGGTCCCAAGGACCAAGCCGTGGCATGTTGGGAGTAATTTCCCACCTTGCAATTCCGTGAGAGGGTCTCATGATTGCACCGTGGCACTGGCATGCTCACGTTGCATGCCGTAATGCTGGGGAGCAATTACTCCGGGCGGCCACCTTCTAGAAGAGCCTCCACGCGGAGATTTAAATCATTGTTGAGGGATCAGCCCTCATCACCATCAAATGATGTGTTGGTGCACACTTTTATAGAGGGCTTGAACCCCACACAAAAATGGCCGGATTCTACACTGGGGGACAAGCCTTTAGAAAAGACTTATGAAGAACTCGTATACTTTGCTTAATCGTATCAGGAAATCCAGGGAGGGATTATGACTCTTCAAGTGGAGGAGCAAGGAAAGCAGCTGAGTCTGGAAGTGGATGGGCTTACGTGCCTATCGCGTACGTATAGCTGCCTTGTGTAATCAATTAAACACCCACTTCGGCAACATGAACTTGAGCCGCCTCAAGCCCCCAAAGAAATGCAAAAGTACAGTTTGGTGTGAAGTGTGCAAAGCAAATAAACACTCACTGAGTGTTGTGGGATAAACTGCACTGGTGAACTTTGTCGATACGTACAAAGGCAATCACCAACAACGCATGGGAACAATTACAACTTAATTGGAGGAATCAAATCCTAATTTCTCTTCTTTGGGGTAGCAACAACCATCGCGGGGCGTAAAGTTCCAGTCGGGATGCAGAGAATCAAGGAGGCCACTAACTATAATACAATACAAAAACAACAATGCCCTCCTCCACCACCATCACCCAAATATTGAGGAGATGTCTGCCACTGATAGCTGGCCAAGCTCAATTGCGTGCCGACTATGTCAAATTGGCAGCCGAAGTCAAGAACACCGCCTAGCTACTAAGGCACTGGAGTATCAATTTGGGCGCTGGTTTGCGTCCCCAAAACACCAGGCCTAGAGAGTGAATTTCCATGATACAGATCCCAACTCCAAGCAGGTAAATGCAGTGAATTCACTGGTGAGAGTGGTTACAAACAATGAGGTGGAACCTCAAAGACCACCTCAAAGCCAATGGGAGCGCTGGTAGTTTTTAGAGGGAGCTAATGATGAGAGGGGGGAAACACAAGGATGCTTGAACTGTAAAGACCTCCACCCCGCTCCTCAACGATTAAGGAAGCACAAGGAGGAGGCGGTTTCAAGAAATTCATGAGGTGCTAACAGGTGGAATACATTAACTTACCTCTTGTTGATGGGTTTCGCAGTGGAGTGCCTTGGGCAAGGCCAAAATATATAAAAGGACATCGTGGCCAACAAAGTAGGCTTACCGAATATGCCACGGTGGCCTTAAGGTAGGAGTGCACTTCCCGGACATGCAACCGATTGCCCACGAAGCTCAAAGATCCCGGGAGCTTCAGCTAATTCAAATAACAATCTGAGAAAGTATCCGAGCTGCGGTTTGTGTGATTTGGGAGCTGAGCATTAACTTGATGCCCACCTCTGTATTCATGAAGTTAGCTAGAAGTCCTAGACCTACAACAGTGATCTTGAAGCTCGCGGATCGTTCCCTAGCAAGACCAGATGGTATTGTGGAGGACGGGCAAGTGCAAGTCGGCTCCTAATCTTCCTAAGTGATTTTGTTGTAGCCGGATTTTGAGCGTACGCAAGTCCCATTTATTTTGGGACGGCCTTTCTTGGCGACCGGAAAGCGCTTATAGATGTAGCTGTTAATTCAAATTAACTATGCGAGCATACGAAAAGGTGGAGGTGTCTGGAGCATGTATAAGGCCACCAAGCCCCCTGCCGTAATGAGGAACTCTCTGATCAATGTGTTTGAGCAACCGAATGTTGCCTAGGCGTTGAGCCTCGAGAATTAATGGGAGAGCCCCGATAAAGGTAAAGCTTGATGAGGGTGAGACGTGTTTAGAAATGTCCGTCATCCTAGGGGCAGAATGAGCTTAAAATCCTACGTCGAGCCGAGACGCAAACCAGCGCCGGCACTGAGGCAACCCGTGAATTTATAATTGTATATTGTACATACGAAAAAAAACAAAAAAAAAAAAAAGAAGAAAGATTTTAAAAAAACATAAGTAAAGTCTTATTTATGAGAAAAAGAAACAAAATAAAAATATTTTGTCTTCAAACCTAGGAATTCTAACCGATTTCTTGTGGTAAGATATATTACTGTTGATCGGAGGGAAAAATGCAAAGGAATGCAAAGGAGAAACGAGGTAAGAGAAAATTTTTTTAAGTGGCAAAACAGTGAGCCTGGGCGCTGATGAGCTGGTGTCACGGAGGTGATGCTCCGCGTTACCCTCCGTGGACACGTTGAAGGCAAAATCCGGAATTTTACAAATTCCGTAATGCCTGATGGCCCGTGTCACGGAGGCAAGGCTCGCGACACCCTGTGACACGTTGACGTGGTTAATCGTTGCCGGGTCACACCGGGTCAAGGACCACAAAATCCCACTTTAACCCCACCCCCATTTTTCTCATTTTCTCACACTTCCAGACACAAACTTCCCAAAATCCCCTCCCCTCAACGTGTCACGGCCATAAATGTATAATTTCATCAAGTTCTCTTCGGTTCTTCAATTGGGCATGTACGCTCATTACTTTTATCTCGATTTTGCTGAAATTCTTTTGATTTTTAGCATGAAGTACGAGAGTAAACCATAGCCTAGGTAGAAATGAACTCAAATCATCTGGCATTATAAGTCATGTTCGTGAATATCCTTGTGATGGTATGAATAGATATAAACATGTGCTTGATCGAATTGGGGAAAATTATAGCTAGGTTGGGTTGTGCATACAAGTTGAATTGAGGTTGAATTGTGGGAAATTGTTGGGTTGTGCATGGGTGAATTAAACTGTTGTACTTATCGTATTATTCTAAGAAATGATGAAATCATCGGGGAACGAATAGGGTGTGAACTTCACGAAATTATCGAAGCACGTAAAAATCGAAATTGCTTAGGTTGAGTTTGTAGAATGTTCTTAATTTTTTTGTTTTATTTGAGCCAAGTAAATGTGATGAAATGTGATCATGGTATGTTGGAATTAGTTAAAATGAAGTCTTATAGTACATAGAGGTGATAATTTGCTGAATTTTAAGAAGGCACGAGGCAATCTTGCTTGTGTTTTTTTCTTTTTTAGTTATTCTAGTTTTTTTATCTTTTGTGTAAATTAGAAACAAAATGTGATCTTGCCAAAACGCTAAAATGCGAGCTGAAGACTATGTGGGGTGGCTTAGCCAACCCAACCTAGTTGAAGCTAATTTTGACTCGACCGACATTGGGACCTGTCCGCTTTGGACAGTGGACACTGCTCTAGCGGGCAGGACAAAGGTAAGGGCGCATCAACATCAGGCGTCAAAGAAAAAGGTTGAGACTGGGAGCAGTCCCAGCAGCACCGGCAGTTCCACGCGGCCAGCGCCGCCAGTAAGAACGCGATGGGTGACCGAGGAAGGGAAGTGAAGGTACACCAAACACAAGGAGAACAAATACTTCCCGAGGAGTTAATATTGCACGGACCCATTGGCACAGAGTTCCCTCCGATGGTGCATCGGATTGACGCTGCCGGGCCACGCTTCATTTTTGACGAGCCCAAGGAGTGCAATCTGCACTTAATTCGGGAATTCTATGCCAACCGAACCCGACACTGTGGAGTCACACCATCAAAATAAGGGGCCGATTGTCACACCGGAGCTCACCACCTCAATGCCATCCTAGAGCCATGAGAAATACGGACGCCCACATACTCCGGCAGCTGAATATCACTCCACCCTATGCGGATATCGTACATCACATTGTGTGGAGCCCGGCTACGTACGTTGGAGTAGGCACAAGGAGAGGGGCTACCATCGACACTCGCCCTATGCACAGATAAACAAAAATGTGATATGGCTTAAAATTGTTTGTTCGTTTTGATTCCTGGGTTGCACATGACGGATGTGACCCGGGATCGTATAAGCTTAGTATATGCCCCAATGAAAGTGGCTGAGATCAATGTCGGGCGGTGATCATATCCTCCATGAAGAGGGCCTGTTACACTGGCAAGGCGTGCATCGGATTCATGGCTGCTCGACTAGCTGCCTCGAGGGGCCTTGAGGTCGAGGAAGAGGTTCTAGACTACATCCCGCAGTGGATGGATGTGCCATAAATGTTACAAAGACTAAGGCACCCGACACCACTAATGGCCTGTTTTCACATTGGCCGAGCGACATGCTCGGGATGACTAATATATGTCCCGCATGTTCGGGATGCGCATGCTCCAGCCTACGCATAGGCGGGAGACCGCAACGTGAGGACGAGCGTCAGGCAACGACCTAGATTACCCTTTGGCGAGAACGCCTAGGCACTATGTCGGGGTGGGCCCAGCTTTTGTGGAGCCTGTAGATGATGATGTCCCCACTGACGAGGAGACACACCACAGACTGACCGTTGAGCCTGAGAGGACGATGGTGGAGACTCGTACATGGGGGATGAGGCGGCAGCACTCCGATGAAGAAGTGGAGTACTTGACTGATCAGGGAGTTTCACAAACCACCTTCTGTTTGTAATTGTATGAACACCGGGACATTGTTCGATTTTGGGGTGGAGTAGTTAGGTGGTGCTGAATTTTGCCTTGCCTTGTATATTATCGCATGTCTCCGTTGTTTTGTTGCCGTGGTTTGTTTCAATGTGACCGTTTATGTGTATGATCGTTTTTGTAAATATTGTTGTTGCATGTGTGTGTGCTGTTGGAATGTTGTTAGCCGTTGTGTAAATAGTTTTGTCGAAATTATCGATATTTTAAAATTTTTTTCTTAATTCAGTTTTTCTTTTTAGGTTTCCTCTTTCGAGTTTGTTTTCAGGTTCTTTTGCCGAGAAGAGGCCCATTGAACCGAAGTCGGGCCAGTGACCGTTCCCTATGATAGATGGATGACGACCTTCTTAAGGGAAATGCAAATGAGCAGGAGGCTTATTTTCAATTTCGGCTTTGTTGGTTGTATCCTATGCATGTTGCTACTCTATGGATACGAAATTTTGTTGCGAGTTGTACATAATATTTAGACGGCAAAGATGATCCGTATGAACGCATGCAAATTTTGTACATATGTGAGACACTTATGCCATAGAATTCGATTCGGCAGGATTGAGGCTGAATTTCAATTCTTGTAATTAGTCAATAAAGAGTCTGTGAAGTCGTCTGAGTTGAGCATGTGCATCGAGTGTATAGTGAGGTTTGGTTATTCCATGCTATTGTGGATTGTCTAGAACTTGCCTGTTGTGTGTACGAAACGAAATAAAGGAAGTGTAGTGTGTGAAAGGATGTAGACATTTCTTGTTAACCAAAAAGTTTTTCTTGTTATCCTTTTCATATCCACCTTGGAAGATTAAACTTAGTTAGCCCGTTGAGCCTTTAGCCTTTATAAAATTTTTTCTTCTCCTTTTCTTTGTCAGGCAAGGTGCGAACTAGTTGACCCCTTCTTTTCATGGTCCTTAAACCAAATCCGAAGCTCTTAAGCGCTCAAGAAAATATTTAATTTTCCCATGGTGTCAAGGAGTGAAATGATAAAAAGAAAAGAAAGGGAGGAAAAAGAAAAGTGACAAAAAAGAAAAGAAAGAAAGAAAAGAGTCAAGGGTGAAATGGCCCGATTTGAAGGAAAGAAAGTTGTATAACTCATTTTTTCTTCGTGTCCGGGTGTGTTAAAGAAAATGGGTGATAAAATAAAGATAAACTTCAAGAGAAGAAGGAGGAAGGAAGAAAATATTTCCGCACG
This sequence comes from Datura stramonium, assembly GCA_018107945.1. Classification (NCBI taxonomy): domain Eukaryota; kingdom Viridiplantae; phylum Streptophyta; class Magnoliopsida; order Solanales; family Solanaceae; genus Datura; species Datura stramonium. The sequence continues at coordinate 176,580 of JACEIK010000076.1, read as the reverse complement.
TGATGGGATGTATTAAAGAGCGCTTAAGGAAGCTAGTTACTATTATTGGTTAGCCCAGTATATACTAGTCTGTAGATTACATTACAACCCGTTAAGTCCTACGTGATCTTACATCACGCATCCTTATATTAGTGGAGTAAACACTAGAGGCAAGCTTATGGTTCAGACAATAATGCATGTAATCTCTTTTGGGAGAGTGAGCGAAAGTGTGAGTGTCTATACCCCGACATGAATTTCTTTTAGAGTTCATGTGAGTAAAACAGGGGAATCTCTCTTATGTTGTGAGGGCACATGTTTGATGATAGAATAAATTAGTGTCGGATATCTTGGTCAGCTTAATATATTACATGAGTTTGCCATTATCGAGAGTCGATTCTTGTGCTAGGAGGTCTTGATTTATTAAGTGTCGTTGTAATGATGATACTATGCATGTTTTCTTGATGATTTGTTGTGAACATAATCGGTATAACCGTAGCTCGGATTGTCGAGCCAAAGTAGCCATGATGGGATATCAATTTCATGAGGTGTATAAGTATTGTTCGAGGACGAACAAGATTTTAAGTGTGGGGTAGGTGTGATCGTAAGTATATTTATATGCCAAATCGATAATTAAATGTGTAGCTTTTGCCTTGTTTGTCCAATAATGTGTGTACATTCTCATGTAAATTGTAATGAAGTGTATTTTTATACTAACTAACATGATTAGCGTTGTTTTGGCAAAAGAAAACACTTTTTATGGAGTTAAATGACATGTTGAGAAATCAAGATGAACTCGAAATGAGCAAGCAAAAAGCAGTTTGAGAAGCAGCATTATGGCTCTGGCGATGGAGCCGTGACACGCTGCCATCGCGGATGCGCCTGCTTGGGCTCATAAATGGAAGAATTCCAAGAGCGTCCGCGATCAAGCCGTGGCACGTTGGGAGTAATTTCTCCGTACCTTGCAATTCCAGAGAGGGTCCGCTGATTGCACTGGCACGCTGGGCATGCTCCACGTTGCATGCCGCCCACTGGGAGCAACTTACCTGGCTGCCAATTTCCAGAGAGCTCACAGACCGTGTCACGAGGCAAGCTGCTCGCGATGCACTCCGTGGACACGCTGTTTGTTATTCCTGGAAAATTATCCCTAGTATAAATAGAACACTTAGGTTCATTTTTAATTATTCTGACTGGTGGAGCAAGAACGTGGGTTACAGGCAGTTTTGAGGACGAAAATTCTTAGGGTTTTCTATCTCTTTCTTCTTCCTTCTTTCAATTGTTTCCGTATGATTTCCATTCATTTAATGATGTTCAATCCACAAATGAGTGGCTAATTTTCTTTCTTGCTGAGGTTATGAATTGTTGTATTGAAATGTAATTATTGAATTGTCGGTTTATTTCATCTTTCTTCATGGTTGTTCTATTTAATTCTTGTTCTTACTACGTTAATATCCGGCCAATGTTAATGTAAATCCAAAAAGTCCGATTTCACCCGAGAGGGCAAGAAACTGGAAAGTTGTGAATTAATAGGATATGATCTGTTCTTGGTTTGGGAAAATTGGGAATTGATTTACCTTCGGTATAGAAATATACTCCGAAAGTCATATTAGTCAAGCGTGGAATCGGTTTTGTATGGCTAGAACTTGAATATCTTCTTATCAACGTAAATGTAGGTGAAAGGTTCACATTCTTAAGTTGGGTTAAATACGAGAGTTTTATCCATAGGCAATAATTCGACTTAGCAATCGGAGAAAAGATAAACCATGTATATTGATAATTGATTTCTTTACATGTTCGTTGTAGCCCTCAAAGTGATGCTCACATTCATAGTTCACTCAACCGTACAAATATTTTACTTTAGCATAAAAATATTTTTAATTTTTTCTTTTTAATAGTAACGTTTTAATGTTTTTATATTATTAATTTTATAATTATTAAATTAACACTTGAAAAGGTTTCACCCCGTAGTCCCGTCCTGTGGGTTCGACATTCCTGCTTAAAAAAAGAGCCACTATATTACTTATACGACCCGTACACTTGCGGGCTCATCATTACCCAATTACATAATTCTTCACCCTTTACATGGGTACGATTAGATTATGTTTCTATTGATGAATTGTGAAGCTTGAGCAGATTTTAAATTGTTTTCAATCAAAAATTGTATTTTCTAAGTTATGAAATTAAATGCCCATAGATGAGAAGCTCATGAAAGAAGAAAATAATGATGAATGTGTGAGGATGATGAGATTTGATGATGAAAAGCATGTTTCTTGTCACGCCCGCCTTGGGGTTAAGTGACCGGCACCTGGTGCCCTACTAGAACCCGAACTCCAGGATTACCGAGCCTAAGCACATCCAGGTGCCTCAGCTTGCTCTAACTCGATTACTGGAATCAACGGGCTATATAACGGTTGTGGGGCCATAGCCCGCCGACTAGGCCTATAGCCACCCATACAACAACAATAACTAATCGTAATCCCATCAATATAAGGGAGTCATGCGGCTACAAGTACGCTATGCTGACTGGTTATTTCGAATCAAACAACAGACACTAAAATGTGCCTATGTGACCGATAAGGTCACTACTACTAACCGGATAGGGCCACACACGGCCAACATAATGATGCATACGTACTGTACCCCCATGACCGGCACAACTAACCACAGGGAGATATATACACAACTGCAAGCCTCTAAGAATATCGATAAGATGGTCGGGACAGTGGCCCCGACCTATCCATACTATAAAACAAAAGAAAATGATATAAACTCGAATATCAAGCTCCTGTGATGACAGAGCCGATGACTCGTCCCGGCTAGGATCACGAGGGATCGTACCTGCAGGCAAGTACTACAGCGCCCCAAACGGGCGCCGCACCACCGGTACCGAGTATGTAAAACAAATTGAACACAACTAAATATAATCAACAATACTAGAAATTCTGAAAAGTAGAAAGTATCTGAAACCTGGTCTCGGCTGGCGGGATCTCAAATAAGCTTGTTCGTACCGAAGGTAGGGTAGAAGCATACCTCAGCGACGCGCGACCGCTGTCTATCGCCTAATAAATAACATATATATATATATATATATATAACATATGACCTATACCAGCCCCCATAAGCCGGAAGGTGCCAACCAACACACAATTTATATACCCCTACCCGGTCAAACCAACCAAAAGTAAATCACTCAACTCATTCTACTTAACTACGAGCACCTCTACCACCCCCGGGTTCAGGCCTCGGACTATGACCTCGATATATATAACTGCGTGTCCGAGTCCGGAGGACTCTGTACTCAACTCCGTACTCCGTACTCCGTACTCCGTAATGCTATGCCGATCAGCCTCATATGGGAGTGCTCCATCCCATCTTCATCCTCTAGTGGACGACATACCACCTCTTGGAGTGGCATATCCCCACCCTCGCCGGCGGGTCGACACAGCTTACTAACCTGTGGGCGGTAGGACGCTCAAAGGGTGCCCCCATAGCACAAATAGGTCTCAACAAACAATAATCACGTATAGCAAGTATCACAATCTGAAAAATACTATCCGTGATCACTTTGTTCTCGAACTCTTCGCATTAAACTGGGACTCTCTACCGAGCTATACCTGACCTGAAATATTATCCGACTGTCTGATATTGCTCTACTAACTTTTATTCTCAATATAACATAATATTATAAAACATGCTTGCTGGATTCATACTCGACTCACTCCTCGACTTCCGAATTTTCTTCTGTAGTTCACGCTATTTGCTATACTAGGATTACTAACTCACTAAGGAACTAGCTTTACATACCTTCGCTCGATTTCCCAACTAACCGGGCGTAGCTCGATCAGTATTTCCGCTATTTCTCCCAACTGCATCCATATATATATCAAATTAGAACTAAATACAATAATATTCCAAAGAAAATATCACTTTTAATATATATATAACCTAAACTTTGACTTATCGAAATACGGTCGAAAACTCGCTATTTCTCGTAAGTCTAGAAGGGAGAATGCTTACTTTAGGGCTAGGAGTATATTGACACTAATTTGGAGCAATTCCACTTACCTTATCTCAAGGTGACGACGATTCGCCAATCTAATTTCGCCTGAAACTAACTTCACAAGAATGCTCCCGATAACTTAATAATTTCACTACCACAGATTAATTCGAGTTTGGAACAAGGTTTAATAGCATAAACGGATGAGATTTTGTAGAATCTCCGTGCCCTCTCGCTTTCTATTCATTTATGGAAATTTAGAGGGAGTAAATGATTAAAACCGAAGTGGGAGGCTTTTTTATTCTTGGGACCTTTTAAGTCGCATTTGCCTTGCGACGTGCCGATTGGCGCTTGTCCGGTCTCTGGGCCCTAAATCTTTCGCACGTATAATTCTAAAACTCTTAACCAAAATGCTAATAGGCCATCTACATGTCAAGAATTTACTAGGTGTAACATCCTTCCCCCTTAAGAACATTCATCCTCGAATATAAACTTCTACTTGCATAAATTTCAACTTATTTGACTTATTAGAAAATTTCGGCGCAGTCTCCCGTAATATGGACTATCTCAAAATCCTAAACACAAAAAGTCCACACAGTACCCACACAATTAGTATTCATTACATAAACCAACTATTTCATTTATTTACATAATATAAGGCAATTCATAAGACAACAATACTAACATACCTTTAGCTGATTACATGGTCATTGAGGATATCCGACCCTATATCTTCCTCTCGCTTCCCAAGTCATCTCCTCTCAATTCCCGTTACACCATAATACTTTGATGTAAGTAATATCTTTAGTTCTCAACAAGGAATCTGCTTCATCTAGTATGGCTGTGTCTGAACTTCTTCATAAGCGCTCTTCCGTAACCTGGACATACTGGACTCTGGACAACTCGTAGGGGTCTCCTATGCACTCTAGCATAGATAATGGAAACCTGATGAATGTACTCTAATTCTGAGGCAAGTTCAACTCATTGCCACTTGGCCTATTCTTGACGAATCCGACAAGGCCCAACGAATCTCGGATCGAGCTTACCTTTCTTGCCGAATCTCATCACCCTTTCATTGAGATACTTTAAGAAATACCCAGTCATTCACATCAAAATCTGAGGTCTCTGCACCGCACCTCATCATACGATTTCGCGGCTCCGTGTAGTCGGGTGAGAGGGCATTCCTCTGTAAGCTTTACCTTCTCCTCCGACCGATGAATACATCCAGCTCCACCGCGCCGACTCTCCCACTTCAAACCAGCCAATCCGAAGTGATCTACATTTTCGCCCATACAAGCCTCAAAGGGCGCCATCTCGATAGCCGAGGTGGACAACCCATTATTATAAGCAAACTCAATTAGCGGTAAATGCTGTCCCAGCTACCTCCAGTTCTAGCACACACGCCCGTGATGTGGATATCCTCGAGCTGCCCGAATAGTGCTCCGCCCGACCATCCGTCCGAGGGTGGAATGCTGTGCTCAAATTAATCTGCGCCTCAAACCTCTCCCGAAATGATTGTCAAAATATAACTGTAAATTTTGCTCCTCTATCGAGATAAGATACCTGAAACACCATGTAATCTAACTATTTCATATACACCCGGGCGTAATCTTCGTGCAGTGAAGCCACTGGGCAGGAAATGGGCCGATTTCGTCGGAACACAACAATTACCCAAGTGGAATCATGTCTATGTCTATTACGGTAACTCGCTACAAAGTCCATGTTCATCGCTTCCCATTTCCAGAGAGGCATATCTATGTCCCGAATCAATCCGCCCGGTTTCTAGTGTTCTGCCTTTACTTGTTGGCGCTAGGACACTCGCTACACCTCGTGCTATTTCCCTCTTCATACCTGGCCAAGTAGATCTCCTTGATATCGGCACATTTACGTGCCTGGGTGGAAACAATAGCGGGTAATGTACCGCTCATAACTGGCCGGTGGAGCTCCAAATACCGAACACGAGGCGGCCCTTTACATCGGCAAAGACTTCATCCCGCTATCCAAAACCATGCTTTCCCTTTGCCGAATTCTATCCTTAAGCCGGACCAGGTCAGATCTTCATTGCATTCCTTTACTTCCACAACTAATGATGACATCAGCGGTATTTTGAATCACCGCTCCGTCCTCTCGCTTCGTTACACGAACGACTAGACTGGTTAATTGATGTATTTCCCTCGACCAACTCGCGCCGGATCGCAAATACGCCAACTCCCCATCGATTTATGGCCGAGAGCATCTACTACTACATTGGCTTTTCCCCGGATGATATAGAATGTCCATATCATAATCTTTCAATAACCCAACTACTACGCCGTTAGTAAGTTCCAACCCTCTCGAGAAGATATACTATAGCTCTTATGGTTAGTAAAACTTCCACATGGACGCCATACAAGTAATGTCTCCATATCTTTAAGCTGTGGATCACTACGGCTAACTCCAGGTCGTGGGTAGGAAATTCTTTTCGTCACCGTCTGGAAGATGACGGCGAATCTTCACTTTTGACGTCTCAGTAAGGTATCAACACACATCCCAACCCAATACCTGACAAGGCCACAATACAACCGACAACCCTCTCGTACCTTCCGTGAATGCTAACACCGGGGCGGAGGTTAACTGCCTTTTAATTCTTGGAAACTCTCGCTCATGCCTCTGTCCACCGAAACTTTGTCGTTTTCGCGCGCCTTAGCCGAGGTGCCGTTATAGTGGAGAATCCCTCAACAAATTTCGTGAGTGTCCTGCTAATCCTGCGTAAAACTGTGACTTGTTAGAGTGGTAGTCGAAATGCGTTTTTGACTGCTTCTATTTTCTGCGTGCAACTTGTATACCAGCATACGACATAATATGCCCCAAGAAAGCTACCGAGTTGAGCCAGAATTCACATTTGAGAACTTAGCATACAACCGACGGTCCCCTTCGAGAACTGAGCACCGTCCGTAAATGAGCCTCGGTGGTCTACCTCCGAGCGAGAATACAATTTAATATCATCGATAAATACAATCACGAACAGGTCCGTGCATGGTATGAAGGTACTGTTCATCAGGTCCATAATACTGCCAGCATTCGTCAACCCAAAGGACATAACTAGGAATTCAAAGTGGCCGTGTCGGGTCCCGAAGGCTATTTTGGGAATGTCTCTTTGATGACCAAACCCATGGTATTCGGGACTGTAAGTCAACGGAGAAATATCACTCGTGAATCATCAAATAAATCATCTATTCGCGTGGGATACTTATTCTTGAATTATAACTCTTATTCAGCTGCCGGTAATCTATACACATGCGGAGCGAGCCATCTTTCTTCTTCAGAAATAAAAACCGCGCACTTACTCAAGAAGTACTGGACTGATAAAGCTCCTTTATCTAATAGATCCTTTAGCCGCTCCACTCCTGTGAGTTCAGTAGGAGCCATACGATACGGAGGAATTGATAATGTGGCTGCGTGCCCGGTAGCAAGTCGATTGCAAAATCTATTTCCCTTTCGGGGAATACCAGAAGCTCATCTCGGAAATACATCAGGAATTAATTCACCACTAGAATAGACGTATGTCGGAGACTCTACCCGAACATCGTGAACCCTGACTAGGTGGTAAATACATCCCTTAGCTATCAACTTCCTCGCCCGAAGGTAGGAAGCCAAACTCTAACTTTGGCGTAGGGCCTGTGTTTCCCTTCCACCTCTTGCACCGCTCCTCGGAAAGTGGAATCGACCGCCTTGGTCCAACATTCTACGTTGGCATAGCATGGCACCAACCAATCCATACCCATAATGGCATCGAAATCAATCATTTCTAACTCTACCAGATCTACCGTAGTCCACATCAACAACCTTCTACCGTACACCCTCGATAAATTCCGCTAGCTATAATGGAGTCACCGATGGGTGTAGATACTGTAAAGGGCTGCTGTAGCAATTCTGGTGCAACACTGAACTGGAGCCACAAATGGGGTAACGAGGACAAAGTGGACCCTGATCAATCAATACATGCTGTGGCATGAGCAAATAGTCAACATACCACTACACCGGAGACGCCCCGAGTCCCGTCTCCTTGTAATACATGTACGGCTTGAGCCCGTACTTCTGAACTAGAGGCCTCTCGATCTACCTCGGCCTCTACTCGTCGGGAACTCCAGGGCCTACGCTCCGCTAAGGCTCGGAGTCATGCTCCCGCTGATGCTCGTCCTGCTATCTCGGCTACCTTGTTCCCCGCTTCAGGGACAATCTTGCATTTGATGTCCTTCCTGCCCACATATATAACACCCTGTGGGAGCCATATCTGCAAGCCTGAGGTGGAGTCAATTTCAACAGGGCAGGGTGGAAATGTGTATCACTCGTTCTACCCTCCTTGATGAGGAGAATCCACCGTCCGGAAACCTGCCACAATTCCCGACTCGACCCCGCTTGGATAAATCTACCGCAAGGCAAAGTGTTGAAGGCGGGGGTCTAGGTGGCCTATCAGAAAACCGTGGCCTATCAAAAAGCCGTGGCCTATCAAAAAACCGTGGCCTATCAGAAAGCCGTGGCCTATCGTAGAAAGCCGTACCAGGCCCTCTCCTCGAATCCCCGACCTCATCTCGATTCTATCCTCGCGCGCTCGCTTCCTAATCTATACGTCATCGTCCTGTTGCCGCTTTCTAAGGCCCTCAATAGTCTGGGCAAAGGCCTGCACCCGGGCAATGTCCATATCATCCAGTAATGTAGCTGTCATGCATGCTTCAATGTAATCTGGGTTCGGCACTTACAATGAACCTATGGACTCTAGATGGCATGGTGTCCACAAAAGATGGAGCATAGCGGGCTAAGGAGTCAAACCGTAGGGCATATCTCATACACCTCGCCCTCGCTTTCCAGTGCAAGAACTGGACCCATCCGGCCGCCGGATCTCAGCGGGCAACAACGATCCCTGGCGCCTCCCGAGAAGCCGGACCAAGTCGGAGGGCAACATCTCTCCTCGAGACCTTCCCGCCTCTTACCATAACACAACAATGTCTCACAACCGGAATACTGCTAACCTCAACTGATTCTGTAGGTGTTACATTCATGACCCGGAAGATTCTCCGGATCTCGATCTAGGAAATCCCGGGGGTCCTCTCGCTTGATCCTCGACCTTGTGAACTGTGGGGGACCTAATGCCAAAATTCCTTGACCCCTCGAACCGCCGTATCCACTCCATGGCTCACCAAGTTACAGTGGCACCACCGCGCCGAGTGGCCATCATTTGTGCCAACATAACAACCGCACTGCGAACTTCCCGATCGGATGGCAGGTGTGGCTGCAGAGCTATCGGAGATGGTATCGTCCCGAATGGCTCCGATGAGATGGGACCGCCGAGAAGGCCGTGATGATGCCTCTATATCTCCCCTCAGATCGGGCCGATTCTAAATGAAGCCGAGGCATCCCGCTGGTGCCTTCTCCCGCTGTGGTATCCAAATTTTCCGCTCTGTAAGGGTGTCGTCGGTGTCGCCATTTTAATCTGTAAACAAAGAGTATGATAAGTTTTAGGGACTCAACCCTAGTACCGTACTACTTTATGGCATCGACTCGAATATGAAGAAAGAGTAACCATCCTATTATGCTCTTGCAGCCTCTTGCCTATTGAATGTGGTGCACAACATAATCCATAGACAAGACTCTACTTAGCACGCTTGCAGAATCTCAAGCCACGACCTCTCTCGATACTCATTAAGTTTGTCACGCCCGCTTGGGGCTATGACTGTGCACCCGGTGCCCTAACAGACCTAATCATGATTATTGAGCCTAAGCACTTCTGGTGCCTGGCTGGCTCTAACTCTGATTCACGGAATCAACGGCTATATATGTGCTGTAAATACAGCTCTCCGCCGACTAGGCTTATAGCCACCGTACAACAATAGCTAACCGTAATCCCATCAATATAAGGGAGCCTATGCGGGCCGACAAGGCCACCATGCTGACTAGTTACTTCTGAATCAAACAACAAACGCTAAACAGCTACGTGACCGAAAAGGTCACCACTACTAACTGGATAGGGGCCCACACGACAACATAAACAAATTTCTTAAACATACGTACGGCCCTATACGAACGGCATAACTAACCAATGTGGAGATATATACACAATCAAGTAAGCCTCTAAGAATGATAAGATGGTCGGGACAAAGGTCCTGACCTACCCGTACTATACTACAAAAAGAAAAATGATATAAACCTCTGAATATCAAGCTCCCATGACAGAGCTGATGACTTCGCCGGCTAGGATCACGAGGGATCGGCTCATCTATAGGCATCTGCAGTGCAGAATGCACACTCCTAATCCTATGCCAGCATTCCATTAGTACCGAGTATGTAAATAAACTGAACATAACTGGAATATAAGCAACAATACTAGAAATTTCCGAATAGCAGAAAGTATCTGAAATCGCCCGGACCGGCGGGATCTCAAATAAGCTTGTCTCGTACTCAAGGTAAGGTAGAAGCATACCTCGTCGACATGGCGATCCGTCGCTATCAGCTAATAAATAACATATATATATATATATATATATAAATATACAAGGACCTATACCAGCCCCCATAAGCCGGAAGATAACCAACACACAGTCTATACTCCCTACCCGGTCAAAACCAACCAAAAGTAAATCACCCAACTCATCTACTAACTACGGTAAAGCACCTCTACCAGCCCCCGGGTCTCCAACTCGGACTATGACCTCGATATATATAACTGTGCCTGAGTCCTGGAGGACTCTGGTACCAACTCTATACTCTGTACTGTACTCAGACGAATGCTGGTGCTGACGCCTCATATGGGGAATGCTCCATCTCATCTTCGCCCTCTACGACGGCATACCACTCCTGGGAGTGGCGTATCCCCAGCCTCAGCGGCGGGTCGACATGAAGCACAACCTTAGGGGCAGCAAGGAAGCTCAAAGGGTGCCCCCATAGCACAAAACAAGTTTCAACAAACAATAATCACGTATAACAGCATGTTCCGATTAGAAAACACTATCCATATTCCTTGATTTCTTATTCTCGAACTCTTTTCGCATTAAACTGATTCTCATAGTGAGCTATACTGTATCTGAAATATTATCTGACTATCTGATATTGCTCTACTAACTTTTATTCTGAATATAACATAATATTATAAAACATGCTTGCTGGATTCATACTGGACTCAATTCTCGACTTCTGAATTCTTTCTTCTATAGTTCACGCTATTTTCTGTACTAGGATTACTAACTCGCCGAAGGAACTAGCTTTACATACCTTCGCTTCTGATTTTCCAACTAACTGGCGTAGCTCGATCAGTATTTCCGCTATTTCTCACAACTGCATCCATATATAAATATCAATTAGGACTAAATACATTAATATTCTGAAAGAAAATATCACTTTTAATATATATATATAACCCAAACTTTGACTTATTAAAATACGGTCGAAAACTCGCTATTTCTCAGAAGTCTAGAAGGGAGAAATGCTTACTTTAGGGATAGGGGTATATTGACACTAATTTGGAGCAATTCCACTTACCTTAGCTCGGTAGGAAGACGATTCGCCGGCCGAATTTCATGAAACTAACTCCGCAGGAATGGTCCCGACAGCTTAATACTTCACTACCCAAGATTAATTCGAGTTTGGACCATTTTTAATAGCATAAACAGATGAATTTTGTTGAATCTCCTCGTGCCCTCTGTTTTCTGTTCATTTCTGGAAATTTAGAGGGAGTAAATGATTAAAAACCGAAGTGGGAGGCCCTTTTATTCTTGGGACCTTTAAATCGCATTTGCCTTGCGACGTGCCGACTTGGCGCTTGTCCGGTCTCTCCCCGGGCCCCTTTCTCGCACGTATGGCATTCTAAAACTCTTAACCAAAATGTGAATAGGCCATATACATGTTAAGAATTTACGGGGTGTAACATTTCTAAAGCTACCCATGATTATAATATTGTTTTCAAAATGAATTGAGTAGATCCAAGAATGATAAAGTATTTGGGCAAGGCCCTTATATCAAGTATGATGATGTCGTATCTCTAAAGTCAGCTTACCACATGGTTTTGGAGTAGATGCTCCCACTTATCTTTGATCTTGTGGTATGTTTTAAAATAAAGCTTCTCATATGCATGAATTCATAAATTGAGATATATGTATTATTGAGCTTCGTTTTTACACGATGTCGAGTCTACACATGATTTCATTGTTGATCTTTGTCAAATGACAATGTTGAGCTTCTTTTCATACGATGTTGAGTTTATGCATGATATCATTGTTGAGATTCATCAATAGACGATGTTGAGCTTCGTTATATATGATGTAGAGCATTTTATGTTTTGGTAGAAGAGTCTAGTACAGAGCAGGCTAAGGGTCAATCACCCTATGCCCCAAAACTACGCACCAACATAGGTTTATACTATTATATTATTCGGACCTCCCTTGTGAGCTATCCCCGACCTTAATGGCCTATGAGCTTGATATCGATATCATGGTAGCATCCTTATCCCTGGCAAGGTTTTGGACGGCTCTGCCCACGTGAGTGTAATAGTCGGGACCACGTAAGCTCTATCGTGGTATGTCAGTTAAGTGACGAGTCTCCCATTGTTTATATGATTCAGATTTGCATATTCACTACTCATGATTATTACTTTAAGCATGCATGTTCTAAAGCAAGCTTTGACTCATTGTTCAGCTTTTTTACACATGTCATATTTCATCTTTGAGTCATCCGAGTCAATTATGATGTTATGAAGCTATGCATGGATATAAAAAGATTATGATTTCAGAATGAACGCATGTAGTCCTTCCTCTCAGATTTGAAAGCTTATGAGATGTTATGAAATGTTTTAAATAATTTACTTTACTTAAGCGATTTTACTTACCTTTCATACTCGGTACATTCCACGAACTGACCATATACTTTCTATGTTGTATCATTTCATGATACATGACCCATCTCCCAGGCCCAGCCCCATTCGTAATCGATTGTCAGAGTTAGCTCCTACTCAGTTGATGAGTCCTCATCCTTCGAGGGCTAGACTTTCAGTTTCTTATGTATTTTTAGATTTAGTATGGTTGAGTTAGTTGGGGTCTTGTCCCATCAACTCGTCCAGATTAGAGGCTTTTCAGACTTACGTATGTTTTAGCTTTAGATGCTTATTCTGATGTTATGATGAGTTTTACTTCCGCTGAGTTATATTGGTGATTTGTTTAGTTTATCGAATGATTTAGATGTATGTTTATGCCATGGGTCGACTTGGGGCCTCTCGGGGTCCCTTGTCCCGTGTCTATGATCTGGGCCTCCGTTCGGGTCGTGACAATATAGCTCGTTATTTTGTTGATTTGAGTTGCTGGCATGCACCAGAGGTGCATAAGGTTTGCCCAAGTCCCAGTGTGGCATTAGCTTCCAGTCATGTCTCCCTAGGTGGGGAGCGACAAACTTGGTATCAAAGCCAATTATATCCCAGGGAGTCTGCAAGCCATATCTAGTAGAGTCTTGTCTATGGGTGTGATGTGCACCACACTCTATAGGCAGGAGGCTACAAGGCAGAATAGCGTGGTTACCCTCCTTTTTCTCCATTCGTGCTATAGAGCTATGTTGTATAGGGTAACTCCTAAGCTTACATTATTATGCTTATCTATAGAGAAAATGTTTGACGTACGATAGACCTTGACTGGTCGGGAGTTGGACATTGCGGTGGGAGAGGGCACAAGCCGAGGGCCCCATCCAGAGCCGGCCCGATCTGAGGGCGATAGGAAGACTTATTCTCGGTCTCCCCAGCATTCTCCACCACGCCAAGATCCCTCTAGGGCGGCAAATATACTAGTACAACCCCAAGCCATCCCTGTGCCATTGGTTCAGGAAATTAGGAGCATAGTTTAAATGTTGGCTCAAATGTTGGCCACTCAGCGCTAGCCAGTAGAACCAGTTACTGCCCCTGAGGGGCCTTGAAGTTCGAGGGTCCGGGAATTTCTTTCCTTGAGTCCCCCGCAATTCACAGGGAAAGATTGTAGGGAGGATCCTCAGGAATTCTTGGATCAGTTACAACGAATATTTAGGGTGATGCATGCCTCGTCCACAAAGTCAATCTAGTTGGCAGTGTTTCGTCTGCGAGATATAACAGTGTTGTGGTATGAGAGTCGGGAGAGGTCCAGGGGTGGAAATGTACTCCCACCTACTTGGCCCAGTTTTTCGTAGGCTTTCTTAGATCATTACTTTCCTCGGGAGATTCGACAGGCCTGAGTGGATCTGTTTCTACATCTAAAGTAGGGAAGGATGAGCGTTCGGGAGTACTCACTGAGCTTTGACTCCTTGGCAAGGTATGCGACAACTTTTGTTGATACAATGCCAGCTAGGGTACACCGGTTCATCATGGGGCTTGCTCCGGAGTATGTGGAGGCTTTTATTACCGCCACATTGCGTGAGGACATGGATATTACACGTATTCAGTCTTTTGCTCAGAACATAGAAGGAATCAGGCAACACTAGTATGAGGCTGAGAGAGTGAGTAGGGAGCAGCACTGGATGGCTAGGCCTGTTGATTTGTAGGCAGAGTTCCAGGGAGGGACTAGATCTCTATTTCTAGGCAGGATACCTAGGCCTTTTCCTCCACAGTAGTAGGGCGGTATATTAGATTATCGCGGATATTCAGGTCCCGATGAGAATTCACGAGCACCACGCTTTCAGCAGCAGAGTGGTTCTGATAAGAGAAGGACCATTTCCCCGCGTTGCAGGACTTACGGTCGAAAGCATTTTGGGAGATGCAGGTATGGCTCCACTTCTTGTTATACTTTTAGACAACAGGGTCATATGATGAGGGATTGTCCAGCCAGAGATCAGGGTGATCGGGACCAGCCGAATAGGTCTTCAGCAGGGTCATATGCTTCAACATCTTTAGCAGGGCATAGGCCCTTAGTTCCAGCAGGCAGAAGCCGAGGCAGATCAGGGGCATCTAGTTCTAGCAGTGGTTCGGATCACACTTATACTTTACCAGGGTGACATGAGTCAGAGTTGTTACCAGATATTGTGACAGGTATGCTGGATGTCTTCTTTCACTCAGTTTATGCTTTGATAGACCTAGATTTCACTTTGTCCTATGTTACTCTATTAGTGGACCAAAAGTTCGGTATAACACCAGAATTGCTTCAGTGACCCTTCTCGGTGTCTACACCCATCGGTGACTCTATTGTTGCTAAGAAAATTTACTGGGATTGTACAGTAGAGATTGTCGATCGCCAGACTTTAGCAGATTTAGTGGAGCTAGAAATGATTAATTTTGATGTAATTATGGGTATGGATTGGCTAGCTTCATGTTATGTCAATGTGGAGTGTTGGACCAGAACCGTCCTATTTCACTTTCCAAGAGAGGTAGTGCAAGAATGGAAAGGCAATACAGCTACACCAAGAGGTAGGTTCATATCCTATATTCGGGCGAGAAAGATGATAGGGAAGGGCTGTATTTACCATATTGTTAGGGTTTGGGTATGCAAGAAGAATCCCTGACTCTTCAGTCCATCCTAGTGGTTAATGAGTTTCTAGATGTGTCCCAAACGAGCTCCCGGGTATTCCCCCAGAGCGTGAGATTGATTTTTCTATCAACTTGTCACCAGGTACATAACCTATATCCATTCCTCCCGTTGAATGGCTCCCGCTGAATTGAAAGAGTTAAAATAACAATTGAAAGACTTGTTAGATAAGGGACTTATCAGACCCATTACTTCGCTGTGGGGTGCGCCAGTCCTGTTTGTGAGAAAGAAAGATGGCTCCCTACGCATGTGTATAGATTATTGGCAGTTGAATAAAGTTACTATTAAAAATAAATATCCCCTTACAAGGATAGATGATTTGATCAGCTTCAAGGGGTGAAATACTTCTCCAAAATCGAATTAAGGTCAGGATATCACCAGGTGCGAGTTCGGGAAAAAGATATTCTGAAAATAGCTTTCAAGACTAGATATGGTCATTTTGAATTCTTAGTTATGTCTTTCAAATTGACGAATCCACCAGCAGTATTCATGGATCTGATGAACAGTATCTTCAGGCCATATTTAGATTTGTTTGTGATAGTGTTCACTGATGATATTCTGGTATATTCTCGCTCAGAAGCTGAACACAAAAATCATTTGCGAACATTACTTCAGATCCTTAGAGATGGCCAATTATATGCAAAGTTCTTGAAATATGAGTTCTGGTTGAATTCCGTAGATTTCTTGGGCCATATTGTATTAGATGCTGGTATTCAGGTTGACTCATAGAAAATTAAGGCAGTCAAGACAGAGCCTAGACCCAAAACTCCAACTGAAGTTCACAGGTTTGTAGGGTTAGCTGGGTACTACAGAAGGTTCGTTGAAGAATTTCCTACCCTATTAGCGCCATTGACCAGATTGACTCAGAAAACAGCCAAATTCCACTGGATCAAGGCTTGTGAGCAGAATTTCCAAGAATTGAAAAATAAATTGACATTGACACCAGTATTGGCTTTACCGGAAGGTTTGGAGGGTTATGCCATATACTGCGACGCTTCAGGCGTTGGGTTAGGGTGTGTTCTGATGAAACACGACAAGGTGATTGCCTATGCTTTGAGGCAATTGAGGAAGCATGAAAAGAACTACCCTACCTATGATTTGGAATTAGCTACAATGGTTTATGCATTGAAAATATGGAGGCATTACTTGTATGTTGTTCATATGGATATTTTTATTGATCATAAAAGCCTCCAGTACATCTTCACGCAGAAAGAGTTGAATCTGCGGCAACATTTTCGGTTAGAATTGCTGAAAGACTACAACATGAACATTATATATCACTCGGGGAAAGCTAATATTGTAGCCGATTCCCTTAGACGTACATCCATGGGCAGTTTATCATATCTGAGGCCAGGACAACAGGAAATGGCTCGAGAGCTACACCAGTTAGCTAGTTTAGCAGTCCGGGTGGTAGATTTAGAGGATAATAGGGTTGTAATTCAAAATACAATAGTATCATCTTTGGTTGTAGAGGTCAATGAGCGGCAGTACGAGGACCCTAGTCTAGNCACATGTTGAATGAAGGATATAATTCATGTGGGATTTCTTAATCAGTTGCAATGAGCGGCAGTACGAGGACCCTAGTCTAGTACAACTTACATACAAGGTTCAACAGGGCGAAATATCAGCCTTTGAGTTAATAAAAGATGGGATCTTGAGATCTAGAGGTCAATTCTGCATCCTAGATGTAGCAGGGATTCGTGAGCGGATCATGGAAGAAGTACATTACTCCCATTACTCTCTTTATCTAGGTTCGATAAAGATGTACCATGATATAAAGGACATATACTGGTGGCCTACAATGAAGAAAGCCATAGCTGAGTTTGTCACATAGTGTCCCAATTACCAGTAGGTAAAAGCTGAACATCAGAAACCTGGCGGACTGACTTAGGAGATAGCTATACCTATGTGGAAATAGGAGGAAGTTAATATGGACTTTGTGATAGAACTACCTCGTAGCAGGCGCAAATTTGACTCTATTTGGATCATTGTTGACAGGTTGAAGAAATCATCCCACTTCTTTCTAGTCAGGACTATATTCTCAGCTGAAGATTATGCCGAGTTATATATTAAGGAAATAGTCCGACTGCATGGTGTCCCAACATCTATCATTTTTGATAGAGGGGAACAATTTACAACTAGATTTTGACAATCATTTCAGAAAGGTTTGGGGACAGAGGTTAATCTGAGTACAACTTTCCATCCCCAAATAGACAGTCAGACAGAGCACACCATTCAGACGCTCGAGGATATGTTACGGGTGTGTGTGCTAGACTTTGGAGAAAGTTGGGACCAACATCTACCCCTTATCAAATTTGCATACAATAAAAATTATTATTATGCTATCCAAATGGCGCCTTATGAGGCCTTATATGGGCGAAAATATAGGTCCCCTATAGGATTGTTCGAAGTAGGGGAGTTAGGGTTAATCGGACCTGATATGAACCATCAGTTAGAAGAGAAAGTAAAACTTATCAGAGAACTCTTGCTGACAGCCCAGAGTCGTCAGAAGTACTATTCTGATGTCCAGCGTAGAGACTTGGAGTTTAATGTTGATGATTGGGTATTTCTCAAGGTTTGGCCAGAAGGGAAAGCTTGGCCTAGGTTCATTGGCCTATATTGAATCCTTCGAAGGATAGGTCGAGTGGCATATGAGTTAGGACTACCTTCAGGGTTAGAATCTGTTCATCCAGTTTTCATGTATCAATGCTACGGAAATGTATAGGAACCCATCCAGGGTTGTTCTAGTCGAGGATGTTCAAGTTACTGACGAGTTGTCCTACGAAGAGACTCCATTTGCCATACTAGATCGGCAGGTTCGTAGATTGAGGACTAAAGATGTAGCCTCTGTTAAATTCTTTAGGAGGAATAGAAATGTAGAAGAGATGACTTGGGAAACTGAGGATGACATAAGGTCTAGGTATTCTCACTTATTCCAGACCTGACCCAGATTATACAGTTGAGGTGAGATTGTTGTTCATATGTTACTCTACTGCTTATGTTATTAGTACTGTTCAATTGTTCACTTCTATGTTGTGAAATAGTTATTTATAACGTCTTGTGAGACACTTATGTTGGACTTTTCTGCGTTTCAGATTTTCGAATAGTCAATATTACAGAGGAGACTCAGCCGAAATTTTTCTAGCAATAGTTAAAGGAGTTGAGTCTTTTAAGCCTAAAGATTACATTCAAGTAGGGGTGGACATTTGGTGTTTCAGTTTGATTTTTTCAAATTTTGGTTCGGTTTTTTCGGTTATGAATAAGGAACACCGAACACCGAACCATTTTAATTTGGTTCGGTTCGTTTTTGATAATTCGGTTCGATTTATTTATTTCGGTTATTCAGTTTTTTGGGCTTGGTTGATAGATTTTTTTCTGATTGTAAAATGGCCTGCTTTTTAAATAAAATATAAATTATTTCAAGCTTTTTAATTCAAAATGATCTACTTTTAACTATTGTGAATCTTGCTTTATTAATAT